>VCHN02001207.1:0-24295 GCA_007115665.2 Sequoiadendron giganteum | reverse complement strand
TACTTGCAATATCTCAGCAAGCCAATGGAAGATTCTAGCAAATACTTAGAAAAACATGATAAATTAAAAACATGTTAACCATTAAACAAATTTACCAGCAAGAGAGGAAACAATCACAATGCTGAAATGCAAGGCAGGGTTACATTTCAGGCTGTAAAGTAATTAAAATACTACATTACCTATCCTCAAAGAAAGAAGCTCTGCACTTACAATTTATCATAATAAGACCTGTTGATCTTATTCTTGGACATGCCCTTCGGTTGAAGTAAGAGGTTTGTGTTACGATTCTTGGCCTGAATGTGAAGTCTGCTCTTGCCTCCTCGCATAAACCGAGCTGGCCTGCTGTCATCTGCACCAGCTCGAGTCCGCTTGGCAGCTTCTGTCATTCTCAAAATCTCCTCTAACAGATTGTAATCTAAATAAAAACAAACAAATAATTAAAAGAAACATATGTAGAAACCAACTTAACTAACATACCTATCTTTTGAAAAATCTATGTAAAAGATATTAAGAGAAATCATTCTCGAGGTGCTTATTCCAGTTAAATCACAATTCCAGTCAAAAATAGGCATCTCAAGAATGATGTATGCTAGTAGAGATATCTTAAATACATCTATCTAGAAGTCATCAATAGATATCAATGTTATTTTATAAAGTTTTCTAATCGAAATCTTACAACTCAAAGGGATTACTACAAAAGATCAAGAAACTGGTGACTATATAACAATGAGAAGAACAACAAATTTAATCAAGATTCATCAAGTTTCTATTTTATCGAGCAAAGATTACAAAAGTAAGCCAATGTTTATGTTATTTGACTTTTAAAAGTATTAGTTATATATCAAATTATAGACTACTTTAATACTTACGAATCACTTCATTTTTATCTGACTAGAGCAATGAAATGTGTTTGATTAGAGCAATGAAATGTCAAAAGGAGTGATGAATGAGGGATAAAGAGGCGTTTTAGGGTTTTATTGCACTTTAAATGTTTTTGTTTTGCTTTTTAAGTGGCCCAGCTCTGCGGGAGCTCCCGGTAGCAGCCAGGAGTGCCCAGGGAGCACTTGGGCACCCCCGAGTTCCCTGTGGGTACACTTGGGAGCGTACCCATAGCGAACCCAGGGGTGCCCAGGCGCTCCCTGGGCACTCCTGGCTGCTCCCCAGCCCGCTCCCGCTCCCAAACGCTCCCGGAGCGGGTACGTTAGGCTAAAAGGAAGAACCCGGTAACATAGTTTATTATTTGTTCATTTAGTTGAGGTTCTTACAATTCCATCAAAGCTAAGACCTAACCAGTCTAAGAGAGGTATTAGAAAAAGGTCACTACATTCCAGTGAATGATACAGAAACCAAATATCAAATAAGGGACTGAAGGTGTCACACAAAGATAAAGAGTTGGAATCTTTCAACACAATGAGATCATTGAAGGATGGATGGCAAAAACAATCAATCTTTTCACCCAAAGTATGCAAATACCCAGATCAAACCATGCAACTATGCAATCGAGTAATGGTGCACAAGGGAAATTATCATCTTCCACAGCGAACCAAAATACCCCACTCCAATCAGTCATAGGTACTAGACTACTGTAAGCCAGTTTCTTGCAAAGAGAAGCCATTCCGTAGGAAGAGGGTATGGATGATCAACAAGAAGATGACTTGAATGTTCTCCATGCTGAATACTGGGCAAAGAATGTTTAGTTTCAATCAAACATCTCCTTAATGAACTGCTATACATTGAAGTCAAAAACCAAAATGAGGAAGAAAGAAGACCCGCCCTAAACCAACCTCACAAAGATCCACAAAGTTGATTCGAGAAGCTCGCTGCCCCCTCATTTGATGGATCCATCAAAGCTTCAACCCAAGCTTGGATCCAAAAAGTGAATACCTATTTCTCACTAAGCACTATCTACAAGGACAAATAAATTAAATTTGCTACCCTTCACTTGGAAGCTGTTGCTCATGAGTGGTGGTACCACGATTTGATTACATAGAGGCACAACTTTGTATAAACATTTGATTGTTTTAGTTGGAGATTTTTGGATCACTTTAAGCAAAAGGATGAGGAGGACACTGATTATGAAACTAATGAGTTAGAACAGCAGCAGGCAGCATTGGAGAAAATTATTAAGCATAAGCTTGAGCAGTTGCTGACAGATAATACCAAGACTAGCATGGGAACAATTGGAGCTCTTTTACAAGCACCACGATATCATCTATTCAGGGTTCACGGGAAGTTATCTTGGCAGTGTAATCGTGAGGTCACCCACAATTTTATTGATGAAGACCTTGTGGCTAAGAGAGATTGAAAGTAGAGGACATCTAAGAGTATAATGTGACAGTTGCAAATGGTTTCGCTACCTCCTGTGTCAAGGTAATACGCATAGTTGGAAAACTCGGACTCGCCGCGGACTCGGCAGCCCAAAAATATGACTCGGACTCGGGACTCGGGACGGACTCGGGAAAAGACTCGACAAGGACTCAGCAAAAAAAAAAACCGTAGTTTTACAAAAAAAACAAGAACAAATTAATGCATTTAGAGAATATAAGAGCTTAATTTGATTATCAAACACTCATAATTCAAAGATTACACATGTCATATGATCATCAAACACTCAATAATTGAAATTTAATCATTCATAGTCATCAAATACTCATAGTTTCACTTTCAATGTATAACATCATAAGTTTATAAATGTTTACATATAATCATGTCAAAAAGAGGAAAACATTAACAACCACATATAATCTACATCTTCCTCTTTCCCCTCCCAATGGTACTCAATTTTGGAGGCCTAGAACTAGAAGGTGCCCGTGTTGTAGTATGCAAACGAGGACTAGGAGATCGAGGAGGGGAAAAATGATATTCAAATGTGTCTTCGTTGTCCTCCATGGCATCCAATCTTGCTGCTTCTTCTTCTTCTGTTGCTGCTCTCTGAAATATTCCAAACCAATTTTTATTTTTATTTTTCAATTAACAGATTTCAAACAATGCACCCGTTAAGGTTAGAAGATAAACCAAAACGTGCAGAAAGCAACTCTAACCAGAATGTACACCAGGATCCCGATGTGGGCAAGGTGTGAGCATTGGTCAGAGGATCTGAATTAAACTGCTTATACAAAAAGCAACTCTAACCAAGGATGGCGCCGATGATGGCGAGCATATGGTCAGAGGATCTTCTTCTCTAAATACAGAAAGGAACTCAAAGTCAAGAATGTGCTTTCCAAACCAAGGTGGAATGGGAGCTACCATATGACGGAGATGCTAAATATGCTGAAAGTAAACTCAACACCAAGTATGTGCTACCCAATTCCAGAGTGGAAATGAGGCGACCATATGGCGGAGATATACAGAAATACAATGCAGCTTCAGAATGTAAAGTAAGATTAAGAGAAATGCTGACAGTACTACTGTTCAGCTTACAAAATATCAGAAGATGCCTGCAATAAACAAGATTAGAAGCTCTCCACTGCTGCAATAATAGATATGATCATTCCAAGGTTAATTATGACCTTCCAGATACAACTCTTCACCAAAATACAGATTACTCAAGACTGATATAACAAAACAGCAATGTAATATGCATAACCAACAACCCTAGAATCCACTAAAATGCTCACAACTCACTCAATACTTGCCAGAATGACATGAGACCTGATGCAAACGAAAGCTATAATGATGGCAATGAGGACTAGACCAAGAAACAGCTAACAAATCGAAGTATTCTTTTTTCTAAACATTTGCCAGGCAGACCAGAATGGTGCGGCCAATAGAGAGAAGCGATTTTGCTTTTAAAAAATAAACACTCAATATTAAAATCTGAATCTTTGCAAGAAGGGTCGCCCCTATCAAGGAAACTCAATGAATCAATACCCAGAACGACTGTATTTTTATTTTCAGATTTATGAGTGAAACTACAGATTCAGCTTGACTTCAGCAACTTCAAAATGAGACTGAAATGCAAATCTAGAACTCCAAAAATGCAAGATACTCAACTGAAATGCAAGATAAACCTATTACAAACTATCTCTCAACTAGTTGCTATCTTTCAAGCAAGAAGAAGAGCCAAGCTAGGAGGCATTCATTCCTCGAAGCAATCCCAAAGCCATTCCGGCAGCATAACAATATTATAAAACATAAGATAAGAAATGAAGAGCAACTGCCTCCTTATATAGACTTGAGAAGGCTCTCCAGAAACTTCTAGAAGATGCGCCCTAATTCCCTTTTGAATTTGACTTCTTTTCCCTCCAAGTTTGGGTGACCCCTTTTCGAAGGCTAAATTTGACTTTATTTAAAATCATTTCTTCATAAAATAGGCGTCCAATTTCACTTGAGCATTTAGACTTTAGAAAGATCAAAATAAATCATCATGTGATGACCACCCTCCAAGTCCCCTTCTTTAAAACAACTTTTAAGTCATATTACTAGGACAAGGGGTTATTTTATAAAATAAAACATTATTGACTTAAAATAACTTATTTCTCCAAAATGAGACCCTTAAGCCAAAAATCGGAATTACCCAATGAACTGCCAGAAGAGGAAAGTTGACTGAGCTGATGCTGACTGGACCACTGCTAAAAATAGAATTTACTAAAAATAGTAAATTCCTGAAGGTGCTCAGAATGCCAAGAAAAACATACCACTGCAAAGCTCTCTGAAAACCTAGAAAGAATCCGCAATCCAAACACCCAAATTCCAACAAGCAGAACCCTGAATCTTCAAGAGAACCCACCAAACAATCGAAAACCCTAATTCTGCCTCTGACCTGTCGACAACACATCGGGAAAAGGCCATCAATCCTTGAAAGGTGTAGTGCTAAAAACGGGGACATTACAGTCCGCCCTTCCCAAAATTGCTTGTCCCCAAGCAATACCACCACAACTCCGAAAAATTTAAGACTAATCCATACCAAAACAAGTATGATCCCAGGTTCCCAAATCCGTCTCAGGAAGGACCCACCATGCCGAAGCTGCACCACTCTGATCACATCAGTGAAAACTTCATGCCAATGTTGAACTACCCTTCCTTGTAACTCCAAAGTGTTACCATCCATGATACTCAAACTGAAAGATCTTAAAGGACTGAGATCAATATCATGCAACATCTCATGTCCACAATGTCCCAAATTAATAGTATCAACCATACTACTGTCAATCACAATTCTAAGCAATAGGGAAGATAGTCTACTCAACTCAAAATCGAACTCCTCAGCATACCTCCACATGGTAACAAACGGAACCATGACTGCAAATGTGACATCTTCAAATCTTCTTGCAAAGAGGAAGGCAATCCTTTGCAAGAGCGCAACAAATTCATACTCATGACTCCACATGAATTCCCTATGCCTCAACTGAATTATCATGGCACAACTATGAAGTCTGAAGAAGTTTTTCACAATTCCAACCACAAGAGTCTCCAAAGTGGCTGAAAAACACGCTAAAGCCATCTCCATCAGAAAACTACCACTTCTTTGATCGGGAGTGAGGAACCAACTCTCCTGAATGAAAGTAACTCCATAAGTAAGGTGGCTGGTCTGCCTCCAACCAACAAGCTCGTGTCTCAAATTTTGCTCTTGTCTGAGTTGAAAGTCACTCCCAAGAACTACCGATCGTTGAACTCTCCAACCCATATTCAAAATTTCTCTCCAATCCATTTGTTGCTGAACAAACGGAACCATCAAGTAGCTGGAAAAGAAGGGAACAACTTCAACAAATTTGGAAATTTGATCCTTATCCCTCCAAAAGTCATTTCCATATGTAATAAACTCTATCAAGCCACGTTGAGGATCCCAAATATGGATACCCAACTGAAGATGATTTCCAACGTACTGAAAAGAAAACTCAATACATTCCCAATTGTTAGTCAAAACCAAGTGCATACTCATGAATCCCTGAAACCAATTCCTGATAGCGTTCACATCTGTGGAACACGAAACAAATGTTGTCTTCAATCCAAACTCCAAAAACGGACTAGTTTGAGCCCAAACATCGTTCCACCCAAGGGATAGATTGTCAAGAGTGCCAACACCGGTTTTAGGTCTGCTTTTCCTCCATTCCTCATGAGTAGTCGGTCTGAAATCATCACTCCTTGCTGCTGTAATGAAGTTACTGGCAGCTACCACAACTTGTCTCATCAACATCTTGATGTCATAGATGTTGAAATTACCTTGCTTCGACACCTCCCATATGGTATCTTCACCCTTGAGCCCACTTATGCATTCATTACTTATCAACGGACGTGGCACTTCCTCATGGAGTGATATCAAAGCATCCAAGCACTGGAAACCATGCTCAGTCTCATTCTCTGTTTCATCTTCCATCTCATAGAGAGGATTGTCATAATCTTCCTCATCACCTTCTTCAAAGAGAGGATTGTCAAAAACTTGAAAGTTATTCCATCTATCTTGCTGATCCAAATCTGCGCTTGTAACTTCAGTCCTTCTTGTGAGACCTTCAAAGTCAAACTCTTCTCGAAGACTATCAAGCTCACAAATTATTTGCTTGATTTCTTCGGTTTTATGTGCATTCTCTTGCTTTGTGAAAATTTTGAAATCAGCAAACTGATTTCCTACCTCCATTAATGCCATTTGAGTTTCTTCCAGCGTAGCTCTTGTTGATTCAAACTCCAGATAAAGTTCATCAAACTTCCTCTCTCTATCTTGAAAAGCACAAATGGTCTTCTTTGCAACTTCAAGGGCATGATCACGATCTTCAACCAAGTGCATGTACTCGGACTTCAAGGTTACCAAAGAGCTTATGATAAATTGCAGATTGGGAAGAGCAACTTCATCTTTCACTCCTCTTTGTCTCTCTTCAAGCTGAGCCTTCCAGTACAACCCTTCAACCAAGCTAAGTGTGTGATCAAATAGGGATAGAGCTTGCACTTCCTTGTCAACGGACACCTTGAATTGTCTGTCCCAATCATGAGAATTCAAAGATGATGAACTGCTGATAGGCTGCAACTGAAAATCAGAACCTTGTCCCTTGTCTTTGCTGCCCTCATTGCTGCTCCAACATTTATGAACTTCACCATTGACTAGAGGAGAATGCTTATTGTCATAAAAAGCATCATACTTCGCAGATTCTTTGACCCCAAATTTGCAATCAGCTTTTTGAATTGGTAAATCAGCCTTGTGTTTTAAAACCATTTTAAACCTTTCTTCTTCAAGAGCCATAAGGTCTTCTAGCTCTTCATCCACCTCTCCATCTTCTTGAGCAAAGGCTATGACAGCCCCTAACTTGAACGAAGAATCATTGAATGTTGTTCCGAAAGTTTCGGACGTAACAACATCCTCCTTAGTGGCTGCAACCAACTTGACGGGGTCACCATGTAGCTTTTCAGAAAAAGCTTCTTCATCAAAAACAACTTTTTCTTTTGTGGCCTTCTCATAACTTGCAATGCAAACAATATTTTGGTCTTCATCAGGATCAAAGGGAAATTCATCCCACAAAGGTTCTCTTTCATACCTTGGTGCCAACACACCCGGATCCCAATTGCTAGTGGGTTGATTAAGATGATCAACAAAAAAAAACTTATCTTGCTCCCCCTGAAGTGATGACTTCTTAAATAAGTCAAGTCCCAAATCACCTAAGCTGATATCATCAAAAATATTTCTTTCCCATGGTTCGGTTTGCTGGTCAAACCCAAGTCCAATAACGCCACCACGGAAATGGAGTGAAGAACCTTCTATACTTGCTATTTTGAAAACTTCACCATCCCTATCTTCTTCGAGACCTTCATGGAAAAGTATGTCGCCAAATTCTTCATGTGGAACTTCTTGGGAAGTTGGGTTAGCAACAAGAAGAGAATCCTTCTTCATCAAATCTTCAAAATGAGTATGCATGAACTCATGGGATTCGCTTCCAATATCATTAATCTGTCCTTCCTTTTCTTCAACGAACTCATCGTAAACAATAGTCCTACCAAACTGATCTTCATTACTTCCTATTACATTCAAGTCAAGGGAAGTATTATGGGACTCTACCCTTAACTCTTCACTTGCCAAGGTATCCTTATCGAACTCACGTTCATTTTGATGTGATATGTGCACCTTGCTTGTGCCATCTTCACTGCTAGATGGCTGATTTTTCTCTTCAACTTGCATATTTGTGGGCTGTAATTCACAAATAGGCTCTTCATCTTCTTCCTTCTTTGATTCTTCAACCAAAGCTTGTTTCGCTTCCCTTTTTAACATTTTCCTAATGTGGTCCACCATCTCCGACTTTTCGGGCTTCAGAAATGCCACACAATTCAAATGGGCATCAAATGAAACATTGTACTTATAATCATCTGGCATGTTTTGATATTGCTCACGGAGTTTGGTAGCCTCATGTTCACATTGTTTTTTATACTGTTTAGCATATTCAATGAAATCCCTCACGGCAAAACTAACCTTTCCTTCCTCAGATACCATAGTTGAATATGACTTCTCACGATCCCTGGACCTTAGAAAATGCAACATCTTTGAAACTTCTGAAAGCTAAACTGAACTTTGTTCTGACCTCAGGTGTAGAAACTGATTTTTCTGTCATTCAACTGTCAACTGAACCTTGATGGGCACAGGATGGTAGGATCTTGGCTCTGATACCACTGAAATATTCCAAACCAATTTTTTATTTTATTTTTCAATTAACAGATTTCAAACAATGCACCCGTTAAGGTTAGAAGATAAACCAAAACGTGCAGAAAGCAACTCTAACCAGAATGTACACCAGGATCCCGATGTGGGCAAGGTGTGAGCATTGGTCAGAGGATCTGAATTAAACTGCTTATGCAAAAAGCAACTCTAACCAAGGATGGCGCCGATGATGGCGAGCATATGGTCAGAGGATCTTCTTCTCTAAATACAGAAAGGAACTCAACGTCAAGAATGTGCTTTCCAAACCAAGATGGAATGGGAGCTACCATATGACGGAGATGCTAACTATGCTGAAAGTAAACTCAACACCAAGTATGTGCTACCCAATTCCAGAGTGGAAATGAGGCGACCATATGGCGGAGATATACAGAAATACAATGCAGCTTCAGAATGTAAAGTAAGATTAAGATAAATGCTGACAGTACTACTGTTCAGCTTACAAAATATCAGAAGATGCCTGCAATAAACAAGATTAGAAGCTCTCCACTGCTGCAATAATAGATATGATCATTCCAAGGTTAATTATGACCTTCCAGATACAACTCTTCACCAAAATACAGATTACTCAAGACTGATATAACAAAACAGCAACGTAATATGCATAACCAGCAACCCTAGAATCCACTAAAATGCTCACAACTCACTCAATACTTGCCAGAATGACATGAGACCTGATGCAAACGAAAGCTATAATGATGGCAATGAGGACTAGACCAAGAAACAGCTAACAAATCGAAGTATTCTTTTTTCTAAACATTTGCCAGGCAGACCAGAATGGTGCGGCCAATAGAGAGAAGCGATTTTGCTTTTAAAAAATAAACACTCAATATTAAAATCTGAATCTTTGCAAGAGGGGTCGCCCCTATCAAGGAAACTCAATGAATCAATACCCAGAACGACTGTATTTTTATTTTCAAAGACTTATGAGAAACTTGCAATAGCAATAGAAAATCAAAAGATACTCAACTAAAATGCAAGATAAACCTATTACAAACTACAAATCTCTCAACTAGTTGCTATCTTTCAAGCAAGAAGAAGAGCCAAGCTAGGAGGCATTCATTCCTCGAAGCAATCCCAAAGCCATTCCGGCAGCATAACAATATTATAAAACATAAGATAAGAAATGAAGAGCAACTGCCTCCTTATATAGACTTGAGAAGGCTCTCCAAAAACTTCTAGAAGATGCGCCCTAATTCCCTTTTGAATTTGACTTCTTTTCCCTCCAAGTTTGGGTGACCCCTTTTCGAAGGCTAAATTTGACTTTATTTAAAATCATTTCTTCATAAAATAGGCGTCCAATTTCACTTGAGCATTTAGACTTTAGAAAGATCAAAATAAATCATCATGTGATGACCACCCTCCAAGTCCCCTTCTTTAAAACAACTTTTAAGTCATATTACTAGGACAAGGGGTTATTTTATAAAATAAAACATTATTGACTTAAAATAACTTATTTCTCCAAAATGAGACCCTTAAGCCAAAAATCGGAATTACCCAATGAACTGCCAGAAGAGGAAAGTTGACTGAGCTGATGCTGACTGGACCACTGCTAAAAATAGAATTTACTAAAAATAGTAAATTCCTGAAGGTGCTCAAAATGCCAAGAAAAACATACCACTGCAAAGCTCTCTGAAAACCCAGAAAGAATCCGCAATCCAAACACCCAAATTCCAACAAGCAGAACCCTGAATCTTCAAGAGAACCCACCAAACAATCGAAAACCCTAATTCTGCCTCTGACCTGTCGACAACGCATCGGGAAAAGGCCATCAATCCTTGAAAGGTGTAGTGCTAAAAACGGGGACATTACACTCTCTCTAATTCAGCAATATCCTCATCAGTAAGTAAGACATCAGCCTCATCATTTTGTTCATTAATAGTCCATTCACCATATGGATCAATGTCATCCAAGTCGATGGACTCGTGTGAAACACCCTCCACCTTCCTAGTTCGAAGGCGAAGGTTGTACCGAACAAAAACTAAATCATTTAGGCGCTGCTGAGTCAACCTGTTTCTTTTCTTTGTGTGAATGTTTTCAAATAAACTCCAATTGCGTTCACACCCAGAAGCACTGCATGGCTGCGACAAGACACGTATGGCTAGCTTTTGAAGATTTGGTGTGCTAGCACCATAGTTCTCCCACCATAGATCTACAAAAACATGTTTAAAAAATATAAGTATTAAGAAATAAGAATAAAGTAAAAATCTATATGTAAGAATCAAGTTTCTAATTTCAATTTTTACCTGTTGTTGTTTTCCTCTCCTTTCAATTGCTTGTTGGGAGGAAAAGAGTCTCCCCTCTGCACCCTTGTAGACCTTGAATAGATAAAAGAAAAAGTAAATCAAATATAGAAAATTCATAGATAGTCAAGGCTCAACATTGCAAATTCATAAATAAGATGTAACAAATCTCACCTCCAACTCATCAAGCACCTTATCTCTCAGCTCACTATCAGGCACCATCCTATCAATGCAAGTGACAACACCGTCCATGACCTCCTCATCCGCCTTAAATGAGTCCGAGAAGTAGAACTTCGGATTCAAGAAGTAGGCAAAGGCATGAATCGGCTGGTGGAGTTGGTTTGTCCATCTCCGATCAATGATGCGCCATATGATTTCATTTTTTTTTTTGTTGCCGCCATAGTAATGTGATATGGCCTCTTTGGCCCTATCCATGGCCTCATAGATGAAACCCATTGGCATGCCATCTCCATCCACCATACGAAGAACCCTCACCAAAGGCTCTGTCACCTAAAAAAATGAAAACAAATGTTAAATTATAACAAAATTAACCCCTCAAAAAATAAAAAACAGCAAATAGATTATCATGTATAATTTTTTTTGTGTGATTGCTACTTACCCCCATCAGCTCCTCTCCATTTTTGATGAATGTCTCATCAAAAACTATGGTAACAATCCTCTCCCCTTCAGCTCTACTGGAAAATGAGGACTCCTTCCAAGCATCGGACACAAACATTTGCTTGAGATGACCAATGGCACCAAGAATGCTTTGCAATGTGAGGAAGTGGCTAGCAAATCGTGTCACTCCAGGTCGCACAAGGTCCTTGCCATTTGTGAATTTCCTCATCAAAGAAAGCACCCAAGTATGGTTGTAGATAAATTTTGTAACACTTTTTGCATCTTCAACCACTCTTTTGACCCATGAAATCTTCCCAATATCCTCTAACAATAGGTCCAAGCAATGTGCAGCACATGGAGACCATGCAATTGTGGGATACCTCTCCATAAGTAGCCTACCTGCAGCTACATATGCAGCTGCGTTGTCCGTGATAATTTGGACAACATTATCAACTCCAACCTCCTGGACCACCCCATCCAATAGACTGCATAAAGTCTCAGCATTTTTAACTTCATGGGAGGCATCTATTGATTTTAGGAACACCAATCCACCATTTGAGGCCACTAAAAAGTTCAGGAGAGTTCTATTCCGTCCATCTGTCCACCCATCAGATAAAATGCTGCAACCTTTTCTTCGCCAAAATTTCTTTTGCTCATCAACTACAAGCCGTGTATTCTTTACGGATTCCTCTAGCAATGGCCCACTCAAATCTTTAGCTGATGGGGTCTTAAACCCCTTTCCTGCAACTGTAAGGGCGTTCACTAGACCTTCCCAATATGGGCTGCTTGCAACATTGAAAGGTAGATTATTGTAGTACCAAAAGTTTGCAGCAGCCATCCTAGCTTCATGATGCTTTTCCTTATTCCAACCGGTACCTTCAAGTGAAGGTTGTGCTCCTGGAACATTACGTGGAATAAAATAATTTGGTCCTGATGAAGGACCGTGGCCAGCACTAGCAGTAGAATAGGAACCCTCAAGACTCTCACCAAAAGATGAATGTGGAGCACGAACACTTGGACTTGCAGCAGTAGCACCATGAGGCATAGTTGGTGTAGAAGGGGATCCACTCATCATTGATGCTAGGGCATTCTTTGTTTTTTGTCTTTCATCTTTTTTTAGCTCATAGTCAGCAAGAAGGGCCTTTATCTCTCTAATAATCTCAGGAGTAGTTTTAGGGCATCCCTCCACATTTTGCCCAGATATCCTTGCAAGGTGGTATTTTAACCTGTTTATTCCTCCTGTCATCAATTTTTGACATTCAGTACATGTCACTTCACCTTTTTTGATTCCTGGTATTCCATACTTCCATGCAAGGTCTTTTCTCATTCCCTTTGGATTTGAAGACGACATTGCTGTTTCAAGTTCAACGTGGAAAAAAAAAAATCAGCAAGGGTTTGCAAAAAAATCAGCAAAAAAATGTGATTCAAAGTTTCATTTATTTGCAAAAAAAAAGAATGCAAAACCAAGCTAGAAATAATAGGAATTAGGCTATAATGGCTATTAAGGAAAATAGAAAAAAAATTTGGCAGCATATCCCCTTATTTTTCTTGATTTTTTTAAATTTTGAAAGCAAAAAAACAAAAAAAAAGAAATGTTAGATCACTTACCTGGCTCTATTTTGATCTTTTTAGCTCCTCCTCCTGCCTTCTTTCAAGCTAAAACCAATTTGCAGACCTAAAAAACACCAATGCTTGAGCTAAAATGAACAAAAAATTTATAAAAAGTATGGGTTTTAACCCATTTAGACGCCCCAGCCGCGGACGAGAGTCCTGGGTCAGGACTCCCGAGTCCGACCTCTGGACTCTGCCGAGTCTTGGGTCGGGACTCGGGAGTCTCGACCCAGGACTCTTTTGGACTCGACTCCCGAGTCCGTGGCGAGTCGACTCAGCTCAGCCACGGACTCCCGAGTCCGCCGAGTCCGCGGCGAGTCCTGAAGAGTCCGCCAACTATGGTAATACGTATGCATGGTTCAGTAAGAAAAATCCAAATCCATCATCCCAAGAAATTGAACACCAAATTGATAGCAATCTGTGCAGATGTACTGGATATCGTCCCCTATGGTATGTTTTTCAGACATTTGCATGTGAAAATGATAGAAACTCCAACCAAGCAGATAAAAGAAGCAACTGTCTGAAATTAGTGCTTGACAAGGAGGATATTTGCAATAGGGGCATGCCCAGAAATTCAGTAATAAGGTTTTTACTCTCAAAAGGAGGGACTGCCTCGATAAGGGTGCCTCCTTTGCAAAATTTGTATTCTGTTCTACCATCTTATAGAAATCAAGGAAGACCAAGAATGGTAAGAGGAAATATATCATCTGGAGTTTATCCCGAATACTTTTGTGATGTTCCTATTGACATATCTCAAGCACCAGCTCTCTTAAGGACCATGTTAGCGATGAAATACTCTCTTGGAGTTCCAATTTCAGACTTCATTCTACTGTTGAAGGCACTTAGAGACCTTACCTCTAGCTATGGTCCCATGTGGCAGCACCTTGCATGTGTTGATTCTCCTTAAGTATGTAATATTGGAAGTGTTGATAGAAACTTGTTATGGTGCATGAACATCCAGATTTTGTTTTAGAAATTGCAAACATTATAATGGCTGCTGAAATAAAATTGAAAATACGTTCTGCTTACAGCATTGGATTGCCTAAACTTGTTAATCTTGAGCAATTTTTTGGCATGGACATGAATGGGAAGGTGGTAACAGAGGTACATATTCCAGCATTACCTTTCTGTTCTCATTTACGCATGCAGAAGGTTGCTCTGAGAAGAGCGAATGCTCATGCTACTATAAATGCTGCATTATCCCTAGACAGATAACAAACTCACAGAAAAATCCTATCAAGATCCTAAGGTCTTGGATGAATGTTTAATTCTTTTGCAAATAACTAGTACCTGATCCTTCTTTCGGGCATTCAAATTATAAGTCCTTATTAGTGAATGCTGCAAAGCTATACTCTATTGATGGGCCTTAAATTCCCTATCTTCCCAACTTTGTTCAGCAGTTAAACAAGAAATCTGACCAATTTCATCAGGATCTGTCAGTTTTGATCAGGGGTACCCAACAAAGCATGCAGCGTCACAGCCCCGCCCAAAATTATCAGGTCAAACACAGGTCACAGGGGAAGTAGAGTACTTAGATGATTCTAAACGTGGAGATGGATTGCATGCAGTTTTTGTTCTTTCAACAATAGTAAATAGAACTATCAAGGAGATAGGCCCTTTGGAACAATTGTGTGCTAGTTTTTGCATCTAAATGCATTCATTACGGACAAGTTGTGGGGCCGGTTGTAGCAAAGACAAAGTCCATTGCAGATGCAGCTGCAAAGGTTGTCCATGCTATTTATGCAGATGTAATGAAGCAAATATTCACAATCGAAGATGCTATGAATACCAACTCATTTTTCCACAGCAGTGCTTTTGACTCCAGAGAGGAAATATGGATACTTTATTCATATCTGATGAAGGTATAACTTATTGTTGGAGGAGACGGTAGTATAGGTCATCAATAACGAAGAAGCCGACTTTGATTTTGAGTATCTAGATTTGAGTTCAATCCCACTATTTATTAATGGGGTATATAACATTGCCAGCTGAAAATTGAAGGATGATTACCTATATTAAAGGAAAATCGGAAAATGTTTGATGTCCTCTACTATTTCTGAGTTTATTATTTGTGCATTTAGCTGAGATCCTTACAGGTGTGGTATAAAACAATAGTTGACACCGAACAAAAATAATGAGTGGGATAGAAAATATACACTTGAGTTGGCACATGAGCACAGAGTAGAAGCTATTATACTTAGTCGTGGCACATCAAGCCCAAATACTCTTAAGTAAGGAGAATTTATCAAAATAATTTTTATTTTTAAAATGATTAAGTTTGACATCCAGATTGAAGAAAATAGCAAGAGGGGAGGTAATATACGCTGTCATAGAAAGGAATGAGAGGAGACCTGATATAAGCCGATTTTCATCGAATTGTGAGAGAGGCACAAACTGCGCTCGGTTTCGCTTGCCTGTGCAACGTGTACGTATTTTGTGAGCTTTGACGCAGGGCAAGCTGCACGAGCGCAATCCGCAGCCGGGGCATTTGTATTTGAAAGGGTTTTCTCTGCATTCCTCACAAACTGCACGCTTTAGATCTTTAACATCTACCACTTTCTCTTCCATTGCTCTTTGCTGAATATTTGCAGTTTCCTTCATCACTGAGATAATATAATTTTATTAGTGCCAACAGAAATTTCGAGTGCCTGCAGACTCTTAAACCTTGAAATCTACAAGACCTTCAAACCTAAACCCTAAATATTAGTTTAATATTAAAAAGTTTTTTTTACCGACAGGGTAAACGCCAAAAATATTTGTGGTCCGGTTAAATTGCTCGTAACATATAATGTTTACATTATCATTTATTTATTAAATAGTGTTATATATTAAAAAAATGGATGAAAAATAGTCACATTTTTAGTGTATATGTGTAGTCATGGAAAAAGTATTCTTTCTAATTTTCTTGGTTTGTTTGGCCCTTTTTGTGAGATAGGCTTAATGTTGCCTTGATTTAGTGTTGTAATGTGATTGACACATTCACACTAGGTCTTTGGCCCTTGTGAATTAATGAATTTAAATGGTACCCTGTTAAAGTGTTGTGACATACTTTCACACTTTTTAAAGGTTTTATCAACCTAATAAACCTCTTTTTAATCAAATTTAATTTTAACCTTGTTTTATTTGGAGTGTTGTAAAGTGTTGTAATACACTTTCACACTTTCTTAGGCTTGTCATTAATAATTGAGTTTTTTTTATGCTTTAATTGGCTCTATTTTGCATCCACAAGCTTCATTTATTGCATCTTTTTGAGGATAATCTCGACACCAATCATTAGCCAATCATAATATAGGTGTTTTAAATTTGAATGGCCCAAATTTAGTGATCTGGGACTCATTCGCCACCTCGGGCGAATGGGTCCCACCTAGATCTTTTGGTCCCAAATCCGTTTTCACTCATTTCTAAGAACTTTTGGTTTTTGGTCTCATATATTATGCCTGGTGGGACTCACCTTGGGTGAATGAGTTTTGTGTGGCCCAAAATCAAAATTAATTCAAATTTCTAATGGGATTTTGTTCTCCTAGACCTGATGTCGGCTTGTAGTGTTCTTATTCCAAGAATTCTTACATAATTGAGTATAAATGCAAGGTTCTTTGAC
This sequence comes from Sequoiadendron giganteum, assembly GCA_007115665.2. Classification (NCBI taxonomy): domain Eukaryota; kingdom Viridiplantae; phylum Streptophyta; class Pinopsida; order Cupressales; family Cupressaceae; genus Sequoiadendron; species Sequoiadendron giganteum. The sequence goes on along the minus strand of VCHN02001207.1, from coordinate 7,593 downwards.
TCATTTTCATCCTAACATCCCAAGAATTCAATTGTTCATCCTTATAGCAAATTCATGCTTACAAGAGCTTTCAAGGGCAGATTATCAAGCATTTTAGAGCATTCTTCAAGCATCAATCATCATGAAAATGACTTCATGCATCATGTTTGTTATTGTGCTAACAATTATGATGTAGGGTTTTATGATTCAAGCAAGCATTACATTCAAGATCTATCACCTTCAAGCAAGAATCAAGATCTACATCCATTATAGCCATCTCAAGCATATTTGTAGCACTTTATTGCTAGGATTTGGTGAGTTGCAACATTTGTCATTTGTTCATTCATCATTCTCCATTCATATTTGATTTCATTGCAAGGATTGATTTCCAAAATGGGGTTTGACCAAGACAAACCCCTATCCACTAACCCTACAACATTTTCCCTCTCCTTTATGTGTGATTTGCAAGTCTAGGTTGTAAGTTTCATAAGAAGCAAGATTGGAGAAAACGTGTTAAGTCACCCAAAGTTGACAAAGTTGTCATCAAGCCTTGGAGAAGACCTACAGGTTGCAAATCATAGATTCGAATTTGGAAACCAATCAAGAAGGATGGAGCAGACAAAGAAGAGTAGGATCAGCCTTTGAAGTTTCAAAAAATTCCAACTAGACCGATTCACCACTTCTGGCGAATGAGTCCTAGTTTCAGTCAATTTTTAGGATTTTACAGATTCAGATACCCATTTGTTAGATTCGTGTTCCCGCACATTTCTCTAGATTTTGGACTGATTTTCCCAACTTGGCACGAATGATTCCTAGTCAACATTAAAGTTATATTTTCTAGTGTTTCAGATTTCCATCCAACCATTCTTAGATTTCCAAGTGCACACATTTTGTTTCATTTCATTCACTTTTCTAGGTCATTTAGTGCTACTTTGCATTCAATTAGGGTTTTTCATTTCATCTTGAATTTCATTATCTTTTCCAAGTCTAAACTTGGTGGTGAACCCCTTATTAGTCTACTTTTCAGCCCCTAGGACAACCCTATTGCAAGATCTATTTCTCTTTTGCATTGAGATCTCTAGGGTTATTCTTGAGCAAAACCATCTTGAAAGCGAGTGTGATAGCACTAATTCACCTCAATTAACATCACCCCCACAATTTTTAAAAGGTTCCATTTTGGTGAACCTGCCTTTAGAACATTGAAATTATGATTTGGAGTGCATTGTCATCCTAGATTTGGCTTGCATTAACATTGCATTATGATTTGCATTGGTTAATTTACATTCTAGGGTTTCAAATTTTATATTAGTGAAAACTCATTAAGTTTGCACTTTTAGATCTAATTTCATTGAAAATCTACATTTGCATCTTAGATATAGATCATAAAACATAAAAAGCATAAAATTCAATTAATTTTTTTTGAAAATTTTGAAAAAAATCCTCCTTGGGACTTATTTTCCACCTTGGGTGAATCAGTCCCTTTGCATATTTTGCACTGCTTTTTCTAGCATTCAAAGGTTAGTTTTTGAGTTTTTGTTTGCTATTATTTCCTTTATGTTTTAATTTCTAGAATTTTTGTTATAAGCATTTCATTGTTCTTAGCTTACATTGCATTTGCATTCACCTTACATTTAGTAGACCTTACATGAGTATTTGGTGTCCTATTGCTAATGCTATAGTGAGACGAATTTTGAGACTCATGTCATCCCACGATAGCATAATCATTGTGGATCTTGAATTGTCTAGCTCTTTCACTCCTAGTATTGGCACTACTACATTGGGTATGGACAACACCTTTAACAACTCTTTGCATACAAGTAGTATGCAAGTTGAAACAAGGAATTATAATGTCCCATAAGAAAACATAATTCAAATTCATGAGGACCTATAAAACTTACAACATCAAGTGCAAAATGACAACATTTCAACTACTACCATCCCTACTATAAACAACATTCACCGCATGCTTGAAAGTGAAGATAGACTTGACCTTACGAAAAACATAGTTCAAATCTTTGGAAAACACCTCACCTCAACCACTAGTTGTCATTTACAGGTACAAACAATTTCACAAGCCAAGGAGGAACTCAACTTCCCCCTCCCACACAATTGCCTCAATACCTACCTATACCAATCCTCGAGTCACAACAACAATGCAACAAACTAGTACTCGGATTCCTTCCTTGGGTATTCCCGCTAGCATCCCTAGTTCATATGTGGCATCACACATAATATCTCCCACTACCTTACCACCTATAAGCATTTCATTCACGTGTCCTTCAAACACATAAACCCCTTCACCATTTTCACTTCCATCTCATAACACAAACAACGACCCTCTCATAAACCAACTCTTCCAAACCATTTCATCCCTTCAAAAACAATTTTCCCCCATCAACCAAAATCAAAATAGCCCACCTACAATTTATGTCAAAAGAAGTCCATTATCCTTAGAGATATTGTGAAAACTAATGCCACAAGATGTAGAGGTACCTAGATTTGAGAAATACGGAGGGAAGGAAAATACTTCTAGCCATGTTAATGCCTCTATTTCCTTTTGTAGTGACTTTTTCCTTGATGATAAACTTTTGGCAAAGCTTTTTACTAGGTCCTTGAAAGATACTACCTTGGAATGGTTCTATTATTTACCAAACAACTCAATTAGTTCGTTCAATGAACTTGTTGATTCATTTGTAAACCATTTCCAAGTGGACATAACTCCTAAGATGACCTTGGCCGATTTGATGAGATGCAAGCAAAAAGAAGAAGAAAATATAACTGACTTTATCTCATGCTATCAATCGCTTTATTCCCAAATCGATGTCAAGGTCACCGACCCTCACCTTCAAAAGATGTTCATACAAAATTTACAAAGCAAGGTTCAAAAAAAGCTCACCATGATAAAATTTACATCCTTAATGCACTTGTGCACTACCCTACGTGATTATCAAAATTCAGTTAGTAGTTGAGATACAAAATCCACTTCTAGCCGAAATGAGAAATTTGAGCGCACAAACCAAAACAATTCCCAACCATTCATAAAACAGAACAAATAATTCCTTCAATTCAATCCCCCTCAAAAAATAACTCAGAATGTCAATAACCAAGAAGTTGTTGTTAATGCCACGATACCCTTTAACTATGGCGACCCGAAAAGACAATTCACTCCCTTACCCAATGGCCTTCGTAACACAATGTCCCAACTTCTAGAACAACAAATGATTACCTTGCCTCTCGTCAAAACACCCGATCCTAGAACAAGTCTTTACCCCTGAGCTTTAGATAAAATGCTTATTGCCACTATCACTAACAAAATGGACACAACACGGGGTGATCCCACAATATTGGTTTATAATTTTTGGGCAAACTAGACACTGAACTGATTTTTGTAACTAAATCTTCACTTTCAAGCTCCTATAGCTACTAAACCATGAGGAATTTGAAGATGATGCTAACTAGTGATTTGTAACATTTTATCTATAGATTATAAATATATATTTTTCTAAAATTTCGGAATCAGATTGCACTTCTTTTTTTGGATCTCCTTCGAAAACTAGCTTTTTTTTAAAAACAACATTTTTAAGGAGTGATGTTCACCATATACAACATTACTTTTTTGTATGAAGGATGAAATTCTAATTTTTTCGAATTTAGATTTGTAACTACGATATCTAGCCAGTTCATTTGGTTTCATAATGATTTATTAAATATTTTTTCCTTAATCAAGTTTTGAAGTCAAAACAATTACAAATCAGACATAGGCAGACTGTATACAACATAACCTTTTCTGTATGTATCGAAATTCTTTTTTTTTTAATGGATCAAGGACATCAATACCCAATTTGAACATATTTTTCAATTTTTTTTTAATAATCTGTTATTTTTCCATATGTGCAGAATAAAGAGCTTGATTTTTGGTGAAAAAACCTATGTTTAATAAAACTAAAAAAACAAATACATAATAAAACCAAAACATATTAAAATTATATTTATTGGATAGCCCATTCCGAGGACTACCATCTTCCAGTTGGGTTTGTGAAATCTCCTCCATTTTCATCCTCAACCAAAGCTTCGAAGAGCAAAAATTTAGATTTTTTTTTGTGTCGAAGGGTGGGAAGGTGGGAAAAGGGGGGTTTGAGCGAACCCCCTTTCCACAATGGGAAAATGTGGGTTCCCACATTTAAGGGGTTCACTCGAACCTAGAGTTTGTTCGAACCCCCCAAAATGTTTTTTTTTAATTGGGTCATTTTTTGGAATTTTTCCTTCTTCACTCCAATTGTAAACCACTTTTGTGGGTTCACCCCATGAAACATTGCAAGCATCTTAAACATCTTGTGCAAGACCTCATTGATTCTGGTCCTCTTTTTGTTGGAGGTTTTAATGATCAAGGAAACAAGTCTATTGCCCCTCCTAACCAAAATTTGCAAATTTTCACCAACGCCATGCCAAAACATAGTATTTCATTTGTCAAAGCCAATGAAACTACAAAGAATGATGTGATGAATGTTGACACAGATGATGATAACAATGGTTCTATTCAACATGATTTTATCAATAATGATCTTATGAATGAAATGGTTGGAGTGATAGATGTCATTCCTCATAAGGGCTAAACTAAGAATACTCTTGACATTGCTTTCTCCTCTAAGGATATACTTAAACATGCACCTGATGGTCCTCTTTACATAGCTAGACGTATCTATGACAAGCCCACTAATGGGATACTAATAGATCCCACCTGTGGAGAGAATGTGATCATCGAGGAGTTTTAACTTTTGCATGAGCTCTATCAAGATATATATGATAAATCAAAATCATGAATCAAGACACACAATGGTTTTGCTTTCCCTACAATGGGATCAATCACTCTTCCTTTATAAATAGGACCGAAAACATTATATGTCTCCATCATCTTGCAGTTGGACCAATTTCATGTGAAGCTAGGCCATCTATGACTTCACTCCATGAAAGTTGTCCCTTCAGTTGTGCATAAATGATTAAAGTTTCCCTTTGACAATGAATTTTTCACCATCCATCATAGTGGGTTTAACCCTTTGTCCTCCAAAGGAATTTTTTCCTTAGATTTCTTTTAGCCTGAGCCCATGGAACCTATAAAACCATGAGACGACTTATTTTTCTTGTCCTATCAAAATTTCAAGGCAAAGAAGATACCAAAACCATCCCTCTGAAATATGTCCCCATCCACAACCGAGCCTACAATCCTTGATGAAACCATGATTGAGCCTAAAGAAATTCCAAACCACCAAGACCAACCTATGACTGAACCTTCCCCTACCTCCTACAAAAGACCAAAAGACAATGGAAACAACCCTATCTTACCTCCTAGAATAAAACAAGTGTACAAAGTCAAAGACAAAGTGGTCAAACAAAATCATGTGTTTCCTTTTGTTCCTCCCCTTATGAAAGAAAATAACCTATGGTTGATCAATTTGCTCCTACACAAATGTAACTCAAAAATAAAACTAAAAGAAACAGAGGTGCTAAAGAGCATAGGCGTAGATGTTGTGCCCTTGCTCGCAAGTTACATGCAAAATTAAACAAAGAAAATCAAGATCCAAACTGGACTGAAGTAATGCATCATGACTCTACCCCTGCCCCAAAACAAAACAATATAATAAAACCATGACAAGAGTTGAACTCTTCCATGTACATTATCATTCGACCTCTTGTTGTGATTAACTTGGATGATGATGAAGAGGTTGCTAAAATTGTCAAAAGTGGTGCATAATGAATTGAATATAGTGTTTTCCTCTTCCATTAGCTTAGATGACAAATCTCCCACAAAAAGTGTTGAACCTGGTACTAATCCTAGTTTGGAACTTGCTATTGTCCTTTTGGCTAGTTTTTCACATTCAGTATACAAGGAACATGATTGGGATGTAGACAACTTGCTAATAGGTTGACTTGCATATGCCTTACTAGCCTTTTGCATTATTTATTTTTCATTTTCTTTTGTGTGATTGCATGTGCATGATGTGATCCCCCCTGACGTTTTGTTTGATGTCCTCTCTCTCTTTGTGACATTCCTCTATTTGTACCTTTCATTCTTCTCTATGTCATAAATCTTTCACTTTGTGCTTTCTTATCTTTTTCATTTGTCTTGTGTTTTCCTTTTGGGGATGATACAAGGCATCGAGACATTCATGTCTCTTTCATGTTGACCTAAAATATTTTTTTATTTATCTTTTCATGTGTCTTGTGTTTTCCTTTTGGGGATGACGTAATGCATCAAGATATTCATGCATCTTTCATGCTGACCCAAAAAATAAATATTTTCTTGTCTTTTAATTTGTCTTGTGTTTTCCTTTAAGGGATGACACAAGGCATCGAGAAATTCATGTATCTTCCATGTTGACCCAACAGGTTTTTATTTGTTTTATTTGTTTCATTATTCTAGTTCTATGTGTATTTGGGGGATGATGACAGTTCTAATCTCTCTAAAATCATTGCAGCAAGAACATACTGACCCCAAATCCATAGATCCCTTATGTGTTTGGTGTTTTCATTTTGGGGGAAACCCCTCTCTTTTCTTTTACATGATGTAGATTTACTTGGAAACATATATGACTTGGCATAGGGATTTCTAGGTTGGATCTCATGTCTTCTTTGTTAGCATATATTTCATTTTCTACTTTAAATTAATTGCTCGCACCATGGTGTTTAGCGATTTCTTTAAAGTGGGGGCATACATTGGAATTTTTCTTTTTCATGGTTCTTGGTGTAATTTTCTTATTTCATATGATGTGTTTCTCGCTTTATGGATGACATTGGGTGTACAATGTCTCTCAAGAGCATGATATCTTTTAGCATATTACATTCCTCTCAATGGCTTGATGCGACACACTACATCCCCTAAGTTGTGAATTTTCTATTCTTTGATTGGTCCACGCTTGGAGACATTAGGCACAATGTTCCCTAAGTTAAATACATCCCATGAACTAAGAAAGACTCCTTTGATCGTTCCTTATTTTGCATTTGTAGTTATTTGGCCACCTTGCATAACATAGCTTGCATGCCTATAGAGCCATCCTGTTTGTTCATGAGTTCCAAGCATGCAAAGTTTTGCTTGCCTCATGAAGCTGGAAAATCATTTTTTGTGTGGCACCTTATTAAATTTATTAGGAGGTATAACTATGGTATGGTTTGATCGAGAAGCCCAACCGAGGCATGAATTTCCCCATAGCCATTTTCGTGTGTGTGTGAGTGCATACTAGCAATTTATCACCATCTTGGACTTCTCACCCAACAGACAACCAAGAGTTTCGTTGCCACAAAGTGAGTATGCATTTTTCAGATAAAAAACCTAGATTTGATCCACATCGCGATGGAAAAATGGTCGAAGCTTGATCTGGATCTCTTTTATTTTTTTACCCTTTCTCTCTCTCATCTTTGATAGTGCATGCTTGTGCTTTGTTGTTTTTCTTTATATCATTTTCATGTGTTTTTTTGTGTACCTATGTTGCTTTTCCATGGGATCTTAGTCTTGGGGGCTTGATCACCCCTCTTGATTGTTGTTGTATCATCTTACTAGCATTGGTACACTCAAACCCCTCTTGATGTGTGTTCATCTACTTTAATGAGTTTGAAGCAAGT
>VCHN02003488.1:0-14045 GCA_007115665.2 Sequoiadendron giganteum | reverse complement strand
ATCTTCTTATCCCCCAAGATCCACCTCATTTCCACATCACTCCACCTTAGGACATCTCACCCTCCACATCTCAAGATGTGAGGGCTTGCGAGTCCTCAACTCACCATAGCCCTTCATCTTGATCTTTGTTGGATCAATCCCAACCGTTGAATTCTCTAGAGAATTCAATTTGGCCTATAAATACCCCTTCAATTCCTTCATTTTAAGGAATCAAATCTTTTGCAAATAAACTCTTGCAAAATTGTCATTCAAGCTCTCATCCATTTTAGCACCCATATTGCATCAATTCATCTTGCATCCACTTCATTTCATTGCCATCTAAGGAGCACACAAAACTTCAACATCAAGGGCCAACCAAGGAAGCAACAACATGAAGGTATAACAACAATCTATTTATTTATCTTGCTTTCATATTGTTCATTTTCTTAGGCTAATCATTGAGGTGCCCTATTATCTTGTTTTTTCTCTTTATTGCACTATTAGTTTTATCTAACATCTCACATTTAGGAAGCAACATTTTATTAGGATCACATTTCTGGCATGCCTGGTGGGACCCACAAAGGGGTCTCTTTCTTTCACGTTTTTTGTTGTTTGCTTGTTTGCAAATTCAGGTCGCAGAGGGGCGAACTTGCCCTCCCGGACGTCGCAGAGGGGCGACCTTGCCCTTTGTTTCTGATTGTTTTCTGCAGAGGGGCGACCTTGCCCTCTATTTTCGACAGTTTTCTACAGAGGGGCGAACCTGCCCTTTACTATTTCTGACTGTTTTCTGCAGAGGGGCGACCCTCCCCTTTTAGGCTATTTTTTGACTGTTTTCTGTAGAGGGGCGAACCTGCCCTTTACTATTTCTGACTGTTTTCTGCAGAGGGGCGAACCTGCCCTTTACTATTTCTAACTGTTTTCTGAAGAGGGGCGACCCTGCCCTTTTAGGCTATTTTCTGATTGTTTTCTGCAAAGAGGCGAACCTGCCCTTTACTATTTCTGACTGTTTTCTGCAGAGGGGCGACCTTGCCCTTTTAGGCTATTTCTGACTGTTTTCTGCAGAGGGGCGACCTTGCCCTTTTAGGCTATTTCTGACTATTTTCTGCAGAGGGGTGGCCTTGCCCTTTTAGGCTATTTCTGACTGTTTTATGCAAAGGGGCGACCTTGCCCTTTTAGGCTATTTCTGACTGTTTTCTGCAGAGGGGCGACCTTGCCCTTTTAGGCTGTTTTCTGACTATTTTCTGCAGAGGGGCAACCCTGCCCTTTTAGGTTACTGATTGATTGTTTTCTGCAGAGAGGTGAATCCGCCCTTAACAGCACATTCGGGAAGTCAGATTTGTTGCACATCACAAAGAAGGGAGAAGATAAACAACTAACATTTCCTTGCAGGACCTTCCTTTTTATTCTGATTTTTAAAAGTCTTTCCTTGCTACTTTATCTAGGTACTTAGTATAAGTAGGGGAAAGTAATATTTGTTGTTTGTTGTGTCTGTTTTACTTATTTTACCCTAAGGGGGCATTAGTTTGTTTTCACCTTCCTCCTTTGCACGTTGTGCGGATCCGAAGGAGGTAGTTGGAAACAATTAGTGTCATCTTCTTAGTGGGACCTGCTTGGGGATTTCATCACCCCAAGGGACGATCCCAATCACACGTACCGGCGGGGTATATAAAGGGGGGAGAGCCAAAGTTGTACCTCAATCCAGTTACGTCATAATTGGCGGAACGTCGAAGCTAGGGTGATACCTAGCTAGACGTGAAGAGTTGGTCCGAGCCTTTCAGTATCTCGCTGGGGCTCCCGACTCACGCTTGTGACGGACTGGTGTTCACGGTTGTGCCTCACGTACCGAGCGTATATCGAAAACTCCCTAGAAACCTTGTTCATCCTAGAGTAAGACCTTTGTCGGCCATACCCGTTAAAATATTAATCATAGGATTGTGCTTGTCCAAAGTGTCTTTTTGTGAAGAATCAGTAAATTTTGGTAAGTCAAGTTGTCATTAAACCATTTTAAGTCCTTGCCAAAATCCCTTATACAAACCAAGTTTGAAGTTTTCACTGCAGAGGGGCGACCTTGCCCTCTGTTTCCAGCCATTTTCTGCAGAGGGGCGACCTTGCCCTCTGTTTTCAGCCATTTTCCACAGAGGGGCGACCTTGCCCTCTGTTTTCAGCCATTTTTCGCAGAGGGGCGACCTTGCCCTCTGTTTTAGCCATTTTCTGCAGAGGGGCGAATACGCCCCGCTGAATGACCAATTTCACCCGTTTAACCTCCGTTCGAATCCCCGAAGCCTCCATTTGACCATTTGATCAATCCAAACCTTCATTTGGCCATTCCAAGCCCCCGTTCACCCCTCCCAACCATCTATCTATCCAACCTGAATATCCGATTACCCGTTCCGAGCGGTCATTTCCCTGTCTTGAGTGGTCAACATTTTCTAAAAATCAACGTTTCATCGACCAGACTACATGAGTGCTTCTTAGAACATCATTGAATTCCATATCTATCATCAAATCATCCATCCCAATCATCTAGACTTCAATTTTGAAATTTTTTATTTTTATGCCGAAACTTCCGGAGGCCATAACTTTTGACTCGGATGTGGGTTTTGGCTGAAATTTTACAGGTGGTTGCATTAGGAGCTGGCATTTGGATTCCCAACCGATTGCTAAGTCCATTGGATCCTCCTTCAACATGTTTTCAGAGCCTCAAGCTTTCATCTTGACCCTCAAAATCATAAATTAGTATTTATTTTTTTCAATTTTCTAGTTTTTAACGAACTGTTTCGTTAATAACTCTGAATGCATGCCTCATATTTCTGATGTTAGTTGGCAATTCATCCTATCTTAGTATTGGGTATTTTTTGGAAAAAACTGGACTCTCAAACGTATGCCTACAAAGTTTCCCAAAATGGCAAAATTTGACAATTTTTGAAAACTGCCAAATTTGGCAAAAATCTGATTGTCAACACCTTACGTCCTTTGATCCAATCCCAATCTAAGCTCCAATCCAATTCTAATCTGAACGTTAATCCCATCATCCTAATTTGAGGTTTTATTCAGTCCTAATCTGAGCTTTCATCCAATCCCCATATGAGCTCTCAATTCCTCCTAGTTCTCTATCCATCATCTATTCTTTCCTTCTAATCTATATCCATCATGAATCTTTATCCCCCTCTCACACGACCAATAATAGTAGTCAAGGGAAATCCTAACTCCATTGATGATGATAATGAAAATCTTGTTGATCATGAAGATTGTTATATAGATCCTCTTGACGCTATCATTGCTAGTAAGATCTCTCCAATCGCCTTCCAAAATCCCACTACTTCTTCAAACTATCCCACCATGCCTTCATCCACATCTAATAACGGTTCTTATGTTACCCTTGACAAGGGATATCCAACATCCTCACCATCGACATATTCATCACGTCCTCCCTTTCAACCTCTATCCTATCCAACATCCACTTCCTCTTATCCTCATCATCATCAATCCAAATACCTCTACCTCAATCCCACATCCCAATCTTCTCATCCTAATCCAACACCTACACCTTCCTATCACAATCTACGATCCCAATATTCCTCTTATCCTCATCCACCATCTCAATTCTCTCATCCTAATCTACCATCTATATCCTCCTATGCCAACCCACCATACATGTCCTCCTACAATGGTTCACCACCTCAATCTTCCTATTCTAATCCAACATCCACATCTTCTTATCACAATCCCCCATCCCCATACCCCTACATTAATTCCACATCTCCCCATTCTAATCCTTCATCTACATCTTCCTACTATCACTCCCCATCCCAATCTAATCCAACATCCACATCTTCCTACATCACTCTCCCTTTCACCGCATTATATCTTAATCCTCCATCTAATCATAATCCTACATCTCCTCCAACCACTCCTAGTACTCCATCTAGTCCTATCCCTTCATCTAATCATAATCCTCCATATCTTCCTAGTCCTACATCCAATCCCATCCCTTCATCTAATCCTAATCCTCCAACCACTCCTAGTCCTCCATCTAGTCCCATCCACTCATCTAATCATAATCCTCCATATCTTCCTAGAACTACATCCAATCCCATCCCTTCATCTAATCCTAATCCTCCAACCACTCCTAGTCCTCCATCTAGTCCCATCCACTCATCTAATCATAATCCTCCATATCTTCCTAGTCCTACATCCAATCCCATCCCTTCATCTAATTCTAATCCTCCTAGTCCTCCATCCAATCCTATCCCTTCATCTAATTCTAATCCTCCATCTCCTCCTAGTCCTCCATCCAATCCCATCCCCATGTCTAATCCTAATCCTCCAATCCCCAATCCTCATCCTCCATCCCTTCCAAATGTTTCCCAAGGACTCATGCAAGAAGAGACACCATTCCCTCCCACTTTATCATGTACTATCACTAGTGATGAGGCCCTCCTCCATCCTACACCTATCCCTCTCATCACCCTTCCTACCACCATCCACACGATTGAGCCGGTCAAACCCATCGAATCCATTGAATCCCCATATTCTACTACTAGATCCACCGAATCCATTGAAGACATCCAATCCCCTCCTCCTAGTCCTAATATTCACAAACTTCAATCCAATGACCTTAATGAATCCTCCATCCTCCTCTCTCCCCCAGTTGCAGAACCCCTCCAACACTCTTCCATCATCATACATCCCACACAAGATGAATCATGCCAAGAGATTGATCCAAAGCATACAAGCATATCCCCTCCTCCAAATCAAGATCACTCCATCCCATCTACTCCATCTCAAGAACATAGTCTTCCATCCATTTCATCTCATGATCCATACCCTCAACCAAGTCATGATCCTATCCTCCCATCCACCCCATCTCAAGATCACACTATCTCCTCCACCCCATCTCAAGATCACACTATCTCCTCCACTCCATCCCATGATCCCATTTGCCTTCAAGATCCAATCACTCCATCTCATGAGCCCTTATCATCCACTACCTCTCATGATCCCTTATCACTCATTCCTCCTAATGTTGCTATCCCCTCATCTCCATCACATGATCCTTCATCACCATCTAGTCTTACCATCCCAATGCCACTTTTGTATCACCTTGGTAATATTGTATGCGTCCATGGTGGTCTTCTTGTAGAAGAAAAACAATGTCTATGCACCACCCATCCTCCTCCACTTGCTAACACACTCGCATCATGTTTCCAAAAGAGTAAGCATCCTACCATAGATCATATGCTTGAGAACATGAACTATCAAGGAAAAGGTTTAGGCCTTCATGAGCAAGGTATTTTAGAACCCATTCAAGTCAAAGAATATCCAGGCACACATGGTCTTGGATATGTCTCCCAAAACTCGCACTCTAAAGATGTTGGTACAACCTTCGTACATCCTAAACGATCCTCTTCTAAAGGCACAAAAGGTACTTCCCATCGTTCTACCAAGATATATGCCGCCATCCCCACTCCTCCATCATACTACCTACAAACAACCATCCATATTCCTCCCTCATCCTCTCAATCCATTTTGGGTCCTTATGTCCCTCCATCCATTGTTGTTAATCCTCCACCTACTATGGGTTCTTATATCCCTCCATCAAAACCCACACATCCTCCATATACACAGTCTATTTTGGGTCCTTACATCCCAAAATCACCCCCTCCATCTTATCCTATTCATCCACCTCCTCTCCCTCGTACACAGCATAAAAATCCTACCTTCATAACTCCTAATCAGGATCAACAAAGGCACATACCTACACATTATCCATCCACACTTCCTCATCAAATGCCTACCTCCATCACTCCCCATCATCCATCTCCTCACATCTATCCCCTTGCTACTAAAACACCTTTGGATACCAAAGCAACAATACATAAATCCAAACATCCACATGAATCTAAAGCTCCTCATGTCTCCTTCAAAAGATATGTTGAAGAAAAGAAAAATCAAGTCCAAAATCTGCATCAATCCAAAAGGCCACAAAGGCCCACCAAAGAAAAAATAAAAACCATGTGGATACCAAAGAAAAAAGGTGTCATACCTTCCATTGAAAATTCCATAATGACATCCAAAGTTGCTATTCCCCCACAAAATAATTCACCTCCTCCATCTCCTAAATCTATTTTGGGTCCCTACACCCCAAAAATCACTATCCCACCTTCTCCATTATCGCCACCCTCTCCATCCATTCCTCCACCTATATTTTCACGTTCACCACATGTGCCAATGTTGGTCCTGAACACCTTCCCCTATCACACATCCAATCCATCATTCCATCCATACACTTTCCAACATCCCCTCCACTATCCTCTCTGTCTCCCCCATCAAATTCCTTTAATCCATCCTCTTGCATAAACCATCCAGTCTACTAAGGTTGTACCAACATCCGAATAGTCACTTCAAACATGGGCTCTTATTACCTCATATGGAACTTAATGCGTGAGTCCTTCATCCCTATCCTTATCAATTTTCCTCTAAAATCTGCATATCCATCTCCCTATCTTTATCCATCTTCGTCCACATCCTAGTCCAAAAAATCAGAAAAATACAAAAAATACAAAAAAAAATAAAGAGAAAATCATTCATCCAATGGTGAAAACTTGGCAAACAAGTGCCTTGGATAAGTACCATGATGAAAACTTTGCAAACAAGCATCATGCGTAAATTCCCCATCTAGTCTCCTTCCACGATTGGGGGCAACATCCACTTACGCATTCCTTTCCTCCATCTCCTACATCTGCCTATCTTCTGCATCCTATCCATCCTATCCCATTTATCCCACTTCCTCCCTCTTCCTTGTGATCTTGATAAATGTAGGGGCCAACCTATATACATGCTTTGGACACCTCTTGGCATATATTCCCATCCATACACTATCATATTCCTTATCCACCTCTATCTATCTTCCATTGCCCATCTCACTCCCTTATCCACCCATCTTGCTATCCCTCTTGCCTCGTCATGCATGACACATATAGAGTGGGGGAATCTCCTTATTTGCATTTGGGTCCTTGGAGACATCGTCCATCCATTCCGCCAGGTAATCTTCTCCATCTCCCCATCCTCTCATCCCATAGTACTTTTTATCCTTTCATCCTTATCTCCCCATTTATCTATCTAAACATCCAATCCATCTCCCTATCCTTATCTTCCTATCTACCCATCCACAAGTCCTTTACCATCTTTTCATCCTTATCTCCTCATCCGTTTATCTACCTAGTAATCCATGTCATCTATCCGAATCCTTATCCTTCTATCCATATATCCATATATCCTAGAATATTTCTATCTCCCCATCTTTATCAATCCATCCATTTGTCCCTTATCATTGGTCTCTAGCTATAGGCTACCCTCATGCAATCCAATGACTTGATACCTCACTATCATCATTCCTATCTATTTCTCACATCTTTCCAATCTTCATCACTCATCTACCCATCATCTATCCACCTATCCTAGCATCTTCTTTTCCTTCCATCTCATAATCCCTTGTCATTGGTCTCTAGCTATAGGCTACCCTCATGCAATCCAATGACTTGATACCTCACTATCATCATTCCTATCTCTTTCTCACATCTTTCCAATCTTCATCACTCATCTATTCATCATCTATCCACCTATCCTAGCATCTTCTTATCCATCCATCCATTTCCCTCTATTATCCCTTGTCATTGGTAACTAGCTCTAGGCTACCCGCATGCAACCCAATGCCATTCACATCGTCATTCATCCCTCCTCTCTATTTACCACATCTTTCTCACATCTTCATCACTCATCTATCCATCCTCTCACCTCTCAAATTCATATTCTAATGATTTTAATTACCTATACCATCCCTGAGCTTCACATCCTACATATCTTACACATATCAACCATCATCCTATCCAATCTTGCTGCCTATCCTGGCTCATCATATCCACTCCATCATTTTATCCATTTATCTTGGTCATCTCATCATCCCTTATCCATTGTCTGTCGTCGGTCTCTGGTCGAACTACATTGCCCCTGCGCTTTCACGTAGGCAAGGTCAGTCGTTTGATCCACCCCCGAGATTCTATCTTTTGTCTTTCTTGTCTCTTCCATCATCTATCTTTGGCCTTGTGTCGAGCTATGTGGCCCCTGCACTTTCACATAGACAAGGTCAATCATTTGGTCCACCCCCTGGGAATTTTTTTTATTTGATCATTGTCCTCCATCGAGGTCTTCATTTTCCTCTTTCCGCTTTTATCCATGGTCTCTTATCGAACTACGAGGGCTCTGCGCTTTCATGTAGGTAAGGTTGATCTTTGATCAACCCTCGAGCCCCTAGGTCTTTAGGGTTTTTATTACCTTTTGTCCTTTCATCCTGTCATCATGTCGTCTTTTCGTGTCATCAAGTATGTCCCTATCTGAGCTAGTGCTTATCAAACAACGGTCATCTATATCACAAGATCCAATCGATTTCTGGTATCCTGCGTCATGTCGATCAACCAATCTATCCTCCATCTTTGGTCTCAATAGGATGTATCCTTCGTAACAGACCGCATCAACCCCATCCATCATCTTGATCCTATGGCAAAGGACGTTTCAAACTTGATTGTGATCTTTTGATGCTTTTGGCTTTTGTTTATCATTTGAGCTCCCTATCATCGCTTGTCATGGTCACCTTGATCCATCATATCATGGTGTGCTTTGACTAGTAAACATAGGGGCGTATCTTGATCTTTTTCTTTGTTTTTGTCTTCTTGGTTGTCCCACGTAGTACCCACCAAGATCCCTGAGGTCTTGTGTTACGCTGGGGCATCCTTTTGTGCTTGTGGTTATTCCAATACCTGGCCCGACCAAAGTCATCATGATTTTGGGGTATTGGAATAGCCTTCTTGTCTGTTGTGTTTGTTTTATGCATTGAACACTAATCCATCTTGGTTTACATACCCTGACGCCTCGTGTCTTATGCTATAGCAAAAATCAGTGCTCTACGGATGGAAAATTGCATTAGGATTACATGTCATTTTCCATTCCATCATCTTGCATGTCTCCCCCATCCTCATCCTCATCGTCATCATCATTATCATCTATGGGATGTATCCTTCCCTATCCTTGTGTTGTTTTGGGATGTATCCTTCCCTCATCAACAACACTCTCATCGGGATGTATCCTTCCCTATCCTTGTGTTGTTTTGGGATGTATCACTCCCCCATCACCAACGCTCATCCTCATCCTCATCCAGATGTATCCTTCCCTATCCTTGTGTTGTTTTGGGATGTATCATTCCCTCATCAACAACACTCATCCTCATCCTCATCAGGATGTATCCTTCCCTATCCTTGTGTTGTTTTGGGATGTATCATGTCCTCATCAACAACACTCCATCAACCATCCGCCCAACCTGGCTTGTACCTGTATTGGGGCAACATCACATTTTTTTTCTTGCATCCATTTGTGCTCCATTTATCTCTCATCACTTATCATCATTTCTTATCCATCAACTTACATCATTGTCTTCATATCCCCTTTCATCATCTCATCTCTCATCTTTTCCCACATCCCTTCATCTTTCATCACTCATCCGCCCCTCTGCAGCACTCCAGAGGGCATATTCGCACTTTTGTAGCAATCCAGAGGGCGTATTCGCACTTCTGCAGCAATCCAAAGGGTGTATCCGCACTTCTGTAGCTTGCCTGGGGCAACATCATATTTCTTTTGTGCTTGCCTTTATCTCCCATTGCTTATCATCATCCATGAACTTACATCATCATTTTCATATCCCCTTTCCTCATCTCATCTTTCATCCTTTCCCCCATCTCTTCCTCCTTCTTCCTCCTCCCCCCACTTTCTTTCTTTCCTTCTTCTTTTTCTTTCTTTCCTCTTCCCCCTCCCTCTTTCCTCCCACCTGTGGGGTGGACATGCCCTCGGACTACCGGGGCGAACCCACCCTCGGTCTGCAGCTGGGCGTATCCACCCCCTACAGCAGGGTGGACCCGCCCTCCGCTTGCCGGGGCGAACTTGCCCTCGGCTTGCAGCGGGATGGATTCGCCCCTTGCAGCGGGGCGGATCCGCCCTTCGGGGGTGAACTCACCCTGTCCTGGGGTGTACCTGCCCTCCCGGGGTGGACATGCCCCTTCCCGGGGTGAACTCGCCCCATCCCGGGGTGTACCCACCCTCCCGGGGCGGACACGCCCCTTCTTGGGGCGTACCCGCCCTCCCGGGGTGAACTCGCCCCATCCTGGGGCGTGCTTGCCCTCCCGGGGTGAACTCGCCCCTTCCCAGGGTGTACCCGCCCTCCTGGGGCGACCTCGCCCCTCTGCAACACTTTTTCTCCTTTTTCTTCCCAGGGCCGCCATTTGCAAACCATGCATCGGATCGACTTCGTTCCAAAGGAAAAGTTGCTTATTTTTTTGAGCTCTTTCCAACCATACCCTCCATTTCTTTCTATTGAGAGATTTTTTTTTGGGACCCCTCTCTTTTCCCTCCCCTTTTAAAAGGTATTTTTACCTTTTATTTACCGTTTTATTCCTCTGACTAATCCCTTCCCTTCCCGGTGCCGCCATTTGCACCCCGTTTGTCCGATTGACTTCGTTCAAAAGAAAAAAATTCTTAATTTTTTGCCCTCTTTCCAACTATACCATCCGTTTCTTCCTATCGAGAGGTCACCCGGGATCTCTCTCTTTTCCCCCGTCGCCCTCTCGAGGGGGCATACCTACCCTTCACATTTACCATTTTTTCTGACTATAATCAACACCTTCCATGATTGGGGATCTTCATCCATTCCTCATTAATTGAATGACTCAAATCCTCTTCCCCATGCTAGGGCATCCTCTTTCAGTCACTTCTTCTAGTCATTTGCACTTTCTTTTCTTCGAATCACTGTTATTCTAACGATACTTCGAAGAGGGGCAAAATGTAGACATCCAAATTTGATCACTTCCATATGATCAAAATTGTCTACTTTATTCATCTATTCCATTAACAGTGATTAAATAATTTATTTAATCATTATTTCATTTTATGCCTAAGGTTCCTAAAGTATCTAATTAAATAAATTAAATACTTTACCTTACACCCTGTTCTTCTCTAAATTAAATAAATATGACAAATTATTTAATTTAGTCTTTTAACCCATTTGAATTAAAATCAATTTTTAATTCATCTTTTCTCTCTCCTTGTCACATTCTCCATAACCCTCTTCTAATCTAGATTAAATTAATTAATCTATGATTAGGATGTGCACCACTTAATCTTGATTAAGTGTCACATCCTCCATAATCTCCCACTTGCCTCTAATCCATCATTAATTAGCTTAATCAGGTGTTTGCACAACCTTAATCAGAATCATTAGCCACTTTTGACTTACCTTTTCTGGTCAACCTTCCCACTTACCATTTTTGGTATGGACTCCCTTCCCTATGTGAATTTTTAATTCACATTTATTCAACCAAGGATCCTCTCTTCCCCATGTGAATTTTTAATTCACTTTTGTCCTTCCAAGGTCTTTCCCATCCCCATGCAAGATTCTAGAAGCCTTGCCTTGTCACTTCACATGTGCCAAGGGCTTCTAGAACCTTGGACTTGTCACATCTCCCACATGTGACAAATCTCCAGCTTTTTGGAGATCTCTTTTTATCCAATGAATCTTTCATTAAATGTAAATTTTTAATTTACATTTATTCTTCCCACACATTTCCCCTTTTCCCATGGAGATTTTTGAGGAATTCTAAAATTCCTCAAAAGTCTCTTTCATCCTCATTTGGGGACAAAAAGTTCCTTTTTGAGGAAATTTTCTCATCCCCCAAGGTACCTCAAAGGTACTTGTCCTTCATCCACCTCATGTCCTTCCCTTCCACCTCTTGTCCTTCTCTTCCACCTCATTTCCACATCACTCCACCCTAAGGCATCTCACCTTCCACATGTCAAGATGTGAGGGTTTGTGAGTCCTCAACTCACTATAGCCCTTCATCTTGATCTTTGTTGGATCAATCCCAACCGTTGAAGTCTCTAGAGAATTCAATTTGACCTATAAATACCCCTGCAATTCCTTCATTTTAGGGGATCAAGTCTTTTGCAAATAAACTCTTGCAAAATTGCCATTCAATCTCTCATCTATTTTAGCATCCATATTGCATCGATTCATCTTGCATCCACCTCATTCCATTGCCATCCAAGGAGCACACAAGACTTCAACATCAAGGGCCAACCAAGGAAGCAACAACATGAAGGTATAACAGCAATTTACTTGTTCATCTTGCTTTCATATTTTTCATTTTCTTAGGCTAATCATTGAGGTGCCCTATTATCTTGTTGTTTCTCTTTATTGCACTATTAGTTTTACCTAACATCTCACATTTTAGGAAGCAGCATTTTATTAGGATCACAGTCTACAAATACCATTCATAAAATAATGCTATTAACATGTAATAAATTTATAATTGTTTACTAGTTACATACCTCAATGGTAGATGTAGTGGAGTAATAAGTGGGTGTAAGGCCGGTGTATCCAGTATCAACATTGTGACCCTGAAATTTTATTAAAATCATAAAACTAAATTAGTTAATCTTGCAATTGAAAATAGAAATTTAATAAATTAAATTCAATGAAAATGCTAACATTTACCTAAGTATCGATGTCATAGGCCTCATTCAAAATGTCAGCTACCCTCACCATACCCATAGTTGCAGACATATCCTGTGTAGCAGCCTCCTGAGTGTCAGTGGGGTCATATGAACAAGTCGCCTCACAAGCCTGACACAAATGTGGTTGAAGCCCACCACTCAAAGACTCCCCTGGATGGCGCTATAGTATAGGACCGACATGCTGGATGACACTCTTGGCCAAAGAGCTAATGGCCTACAAAGTGTCTACCTTGACACTCTCCTTCCCAATGGAAGGGATAATAATGTGCTCATGAGGCGGCCTAGTGAGAGGTCGTCTCGCTTGCCGCCTAGGATCTTGTTGTGCATCGGGTCTATCTTGAGCTGAGCCCCCACCTCTCCCCTGGAAGTCCCTCATATCAAAATAATTTGAGATTTTGTTCAGGATGAACTCATAGTATAGTTTCCTCAAGAAATATTGCGAGACTTCACAATTGTTGCATGGTGGTTAATCAAAAACCATGTACCACCTATCCCAAAAAAAGTTCCTAATTTGTTGGTGGTGGCACCAATGGATAGGAAACCTCTTCGCATTAAGGGTAAGATTTGCATTTGTGTGTGGGTCAGTGAATAAATAGCACAAATCTAATTTTATAATTTTTTGATCTCTTACATCTTTATATGATAATTTATCTCAGTAATAATCCCTAATCACTTGCCTCCTATCTTGCCAACCAATTAATTGTTTGTTGATTGAATCTACATGTTTTAACATTTATTTGAGTGAAGTTGCAAGGGTCTTTCTTTCCATGTTTGAACCGTTTAGATTGTTCAACCTTGTGATTAACTCCTCGATTTTTTTTTTATTGTTTTCAATTTCACTAATTAAGTTTTATTGAGTGCTAGGAGGATATTGAGGGATTGGTGGAGGAGATTGTTGTTGTGGTTGTGCTTGTTGAGGATTTTGTTCTTGTTGTGCTTGTTGAGGATTTTGAGGGTTTGCAGGTTCATTAACATCTCCTACAAATTCAAAAAATAAATATAAAAAACAACCTACTACTAACAAATTCACAACAAAAAATAAACAATCCTTACCTCTCACACCTCCTTGTCAACGTGGCGGCATCCTAGAGATGAAACAATAATAATTTGATCAAAAAACTTGCTAGATGTCTCCTCCCAGAATACGAGCATGGAGATGAATGGTTTTTGCCGCAGGCACAAAAAAAATAGTCACAAAGAAAGTGATTTCGAATTGCTTTTTTTTTTGCTTGTAAACTCATAACACGAGCACGTTATAACGCACTCGCATTATGGGCTTGTTGTGGTTGAGCCTTAGGCTTGACACACCAAGCCATAATGCGAGCGCATTTTAACGTGCTCGCGCTATGAGCTTTCAAAACTTTTTTTCAAATTTGACCACAAATTGGCCTCCCATCTTTTTGCACCCGTCCACCAAATCAATCTCAAAAACCTTTGAGTGAGTGTCATGT
>VCHN02003553.1:0-13898 GCA_007115665.2 Sequoiadendron giganteum | reverse complement strand
GGTGTCCTCGATAGAAATTCCTTCGCTGACACACAAAATAGGTGCCAAGTGTAATGTGAATAGTGGGCTTATGTGGAATTAAGCCTCCGAGTTTGGTTTTCTAAAGTGTAAAGGAGTGAAAGGGGAGTTTTCGTTAGGGGTGCAAATTCTCTCCTATACATTTTTCACACACTTTAGCGAGAATGAATACTGGTGATTGCTTCGATAAAATAGAGTAGTAAGGTTAAAAATGTATACCTGAACCTTCAAGGAAGCAGAGCACGATCTGGCGAACTCAAAAGTGTAGGAAGGGACTTCATAGTTTCACAAAACCATAAATCTGAAGAACGAAAATACCTCACAAGCCTATGAACCTGCAAGGGAGGTATCCTCCAAGAACTCTCACATGAAGGAAACCAAGAAAGAACGTTATAGACCCATAGACCTCCAAGGGAGGTATCCCCCAAGAACTCTCACATGAGGGAGAATGAGTAGAGGGGAGTCCGTAGATTCAAGAACATTGACATGTTTACCCACTAATAGAACACGTCAGGAAGTGGCTGCGTAGGCCAATAAATGGACAGTCATTCAGACCAACACTAAACTAGAAGAATTTGAAAGGGGTCCCTCGGGAATCATTCAAAAGGAAGAGTGGTCCACTCAAGGGACACACTGTTTGAAAGGTAAATTCTAGTCAGGCAGCCCCCAAGCTAGATGCAAGGATGTGAAGTGAGTCTAGTCGGGCTGCTCTTGGGCTAGATGTAAAGATAAGCAATAGGTCTAGTCGAGCTAACCCCGGGCTAGACGCTAAGGTGTGAAAACTGGTCTAGTTGAGCTGCTTCCGAGCAAGATGCCATAGAACTCTAGAAATAGAAACTTTCGATGGGGTCCCTCGAGAACCCAACATGAAGAAAAGGGGGTCCACTTAAGGGTCACACTCTTCAAAATCCAATGCATTCTTTCTCGAATCAATTCATCATCAAGGAATTTGAAAGGAAGAATATGCCCCCACACGAGGGGAAGATCAAAGGTGTTCCCGCTTTGGAGGAGGGTTTCCATGTTCTTTCTTTATGAACCCATGATGAAGGAAACATGCTCCATTAGGGCTTCAAGTCGAGAATGCAATTCGAACAAACAAGCATGTGAAGGGGTCTTTGAGAAAAGATTCGTTTAGTAACGAATGCATTTTCTAAAGACTGCGTAATGTTGAAGTGGTGGGTATGTGCAGGATCATGGTGGGCCAAAAAGTGGCAATATGATGGGTATGTGGCTGGCGACTTTTTTTTAACCCAAAATTGATGAAACGAAAAGGGTTTTTAAAGGAGATTCTCAACTTTCCACCAATATAAATTATGCTTTACTTTGAATTTAATAAATAATTATTATTCATTTTCTATTGAATTACGACTAAAGTCCTAATTTTTAGGCTGATTGAAAAACATCTATAGCTTTCAAACAGTATCATATTTTTTGAATCCAAAAAATGCATCACATTCTATGCTTTGCATACTATAAGATTAAAAAAGAAAAAATGAATTTCATGAAGTTTTGACCAAGTTAAGGTGGTCAGATATACGAGTCTTTATATTTTTTTAAATTTGTCATAAAATAATTATAATTAATTATTTACTTGGAAAAAAATTACAAACAAATATGCATCACATTGGGATATGATTCCTCTACTTATATCTAAAATATTATAAAAAAATATTATCATTTTAATGTGGTTAGGGTGGTCAAAAAAACACCTACTTCTTATGTTTTCCTTGAAATTTAAGTACTATTGTATTGAAATTTTAATTTTTCACCAAATAGATTTAGTTTTTTATAAATAAACCTAGTAATTTAGAAACTACATTCAATTTTCTACAAATTCTATGCTTACATTTTTGTTAAATAATGTAGATAACTTATTCAAATTTTTATGTCAAGTTTCCTAACTATGATTTTTTTGAATTTTTTGCCACTTAAGGGACTATTTTTTCCATGATGATCCTGCACATACCCTGGCATTGTCGCACATGAGAGGGACAACTCAAGAAAAGAAGAGAGAAAGATAAAGAAAAAGAAAAAGGAAAGAGAACACACACAAAGGGCACATGGGGATTTGTTTTTGTGGGGTCAGATCTACCTTTATTTATATATATAATAGGTAACCATAGTGAGAGGAAAAAGATCATCAATCCCCAACTAGATCAGGAAGAACGCACGAAAGACAAAGTATAAATAAAAAATCAGGTCAACATGGAAGGAAGCCTAAATTCTCCCAACACTTTGCATGATCCCCAATTTGCTAAAATTCAGTCACAAACATGGAAGAATCATGATACACATAAAGGAAGGTTTACAACACAAACACCACACCTATTTCCAAGCACCAACAGGGGTGACGAGTGTCATCTAGACACACATAGCACTATCACAGGGGAAACACATCACAACACACACACATCTAATCTAAAGATCACGAAGAGGGTCTCCCCCTAACACTGGTCAACCAAGAGGTTGTTAGCTTCCTAGTCTACATCATCGTATGGGTAAGGATGATGAGCTTGTAATGGTTTAATGTTAAGGGGAGGAGCTTCTGATCCTCCCGCAACAAGGGCCAAGGCAGAGGGACCTGTGAGGTCTCCGTCGCTCAACTCTTGTGGGTCTAAGGTCAATGACCTTGCAAAAATCAATGACAAGGTCAAAACTTCATCCACCGAGTTAAACATGCACTTAATAGGAGTTCCATGTTTTGCTTCAAAAGACGAATGATTTTTCACTCGAGGTTCATCACTGAGCTCACTGAGAGACTCGAAAGCGATGAAAAACTTAGGGGAGGCTGGGACTGGTTCCATCACTAGGACATAATAAGTTAGTGAGAGGCCACCTTTTGGGGAAGGTGGGCTCCTCTTATGTCCTCCATTGTTGGAGGGACCACTCTCTACCTTCTTCTTTGTTGGAGGAGGCGAGCTCCCCACAGATGAAGCAAGAAGGGTCAAGGGAGAGGAGAAAAGAACCACAATAGATACAACCGAAGTGTTAATCATATCTACGGGATTTGGGAAAGATGGGACATCTAGAATGGATGTTAGCAGAGGCAGCTCTACGGAAGGAGTGATGAACACCTGCACCTTTCCAGGTTCATGTGTGCTCGTAGCAGAAGACAGTAGGGATACATAGCTAGTTTGGACAGGAACAAAAGAGAGGAGAGAGGAGGACATGATAGGAGGTCCTGATGCATAAGCAATCATCTTCTCTTCTTTCTTTTGTAAGGCGGCTTGCTCGGCTAGAAGAGTCTTTTGCCGATGCTTGCGCTCATGCACAAGAAAGTTTCTATGACTCTTCGACCTAGAAGACAAGGTTTGTGAAGGAACGAGGGGCTCCTACTCAGCCATGGGAGTTTCCTCCATAGTTGTTTCTAGCCGAGGGGCAAAATTTTGAATGGGAGCTGGAGGAGTAGGTTTAGAGATGGCAGGAGGAATCGACTCTAGTGCCTCAACAACGGGCCTCTTTCCATTAATTTTTTGAGGAGTAGGAATGGTAGGAGGCGATAGAGGCTAGGATATGGAGGATTCTCCATGAGGGGCTTTCTGTCTACCATACCATATAGGCCTAGGCTCCGTGGGCAAGACAGGAAGTTCAAATGAAGGATACTTGGATTTTTTCCAAGAGAGCACGATGGGGTTCTCTCGCAAGCACGAGACAGAAGTAGATGGTACCACAATAGGGCGAGAGGAAGCATCAAGCTAAATAGTGGAAGAGGAAGAAGGAGGATCTCGAGACTGCTTCTCTTCATCTCTTTTATGCGCCTTGGTGACACCACTATCAACTTTCAGACAAGCCCTATGTGAAATAGCATAAGGCGAAGGAGGGTACCTTACTTTCGGCCTAGAGCACCCCCTCTTATAATTTTGATATGTGTGATACAAGAGGTCCTTCCTAGGCTGGAGAGGACCAATAGGTGCAAGCTAAAAGTAATCTAGGGTATAGTTGCCATGTGGAATCGATGGTCTATAATCGGTGTCATGGACAATGTGTACCAAACCTCCATGAACAAATTTCAGACACTTGTGCACAATCGAGGGAACTACATTCATAGCTACCAGCCAGGGGATGCCTGGCTTTACTCTTAAGATTTCAAACCTCGGGATGTTGTTGAACTTAAGATTCATAGATTTAGGTCCAACAAGGACCGATAGGACAATACTCCCTATAGGAGGTACGAAAAGATCATTATGTGTGTGGACCGTACTTTCAAGTGCATCATATCCATCCTTATGTAGGAAGTTGATTAGAATGATCTTCTCAGTTATGATATTCACTTGAGATGTCAGATCAATGAGAACACCTGCTATGGTAAATTACCATTTATCCTCGCGGGAATGTAAAGAGGAGATGGTTCCCTATTAAAGCCCATTAGTAGGTCCTATGAAGTGAAGGTTATTCTAGTAGCACTACTCACAGTCTGCACAAAGGGAATAGGTTGGTTTAAGAAAGAGGCCATCACACACACCAAATAATATTTCTATAGAGCTTCCTAAGGTTTATAGGACAATATAGTGACCCAATTAAGGTTTCATTACACAACACTGTCAGAACCTTCCAACTACACCTACTAGGGGTCACAGGTTGGGTTTTAAGGTGAAATCCTCACAACACTCACACCTACACCTCTCCTAGGATATGAGGAAAGGAACTTCCATCATCGCAAAATGAAACCAAAATGGTTCACATCAAGTTCACAAAAAATGTAAGAGGGGGACCAACCACTGCAAGGCCCTAAGTCACGAAAGGCCAAGAGCAGTATGGATGCCCTAACTT
This sequence comes from Sequoiadendron giganteum, assembly GCA_007115665.2. Lineage (NCBI taxonomy): Eukaryota > Viridiplantae > Streptophyta > Pinopsida > Cupressales > Cupressaceae > Sequoiadendron > Sequoiadendron giganteum. The sequence continues at coordinate 9,110 of VCHN02003553.1, read as the reverse complement.
ACCTTAGTTTAAAGGAGTGTTAGGATGAACAGGATGAGAATGATGAGGACTATAATGTCCTTTGATCACTCTGTGCACTTGGGAGTTGAAAGGAGACTAGGCAAGTCAGTTTTTAGGGTCGACTCTATATCTCGAATAGCTCTTTGTCAGAGGACAAAAGTGTGGTTCTGGGATGATAGTGCGGTGTGATGGTGTCTCACAGGTGCAATGGCATTTGTATGGCTAGAAAACCAAAGAGAAAAGACTTAACCTCTAAAAAACAGACTAGCGGCCTAGTTTAGGAATTTCCAAATGTGCAAAATAAGATTAAGAAACATGAAATATAAATACGAACATGGTAAAGAAAGTAGATTACCACAAGGGTCATGAAGATGATATCATACAACAATCCTCTCACTAGCTTGCTCCAAGATCTCTCCACCTGCACATAGAAAAGAGGTAAATTTTTGGGGGGCTATTTAGGGGTCTGCCACAGTCAGACCCCCATTTTGATGTTTCCACCTCCACGGACAACCAAGCTTCCAACGATAGAAATCATGTGATAAAGAGGATAACACATGCAAAGTATACTAAATATAGTACAAAATAGTACATGATTTTTCAACCAAACAATAGAGAAGATGAGAGGAGCTTACCACCTACTTAAGCCTTTGCTGTAATGGATTCGTCCTACACTTGCACTATCAAAGTGATGGAATGATAGATTACTGCTATGAAGTGTGAAGTGTTTCTACAAAGCTTGGAGTGAAGGCTTGAATGCTCAAGAGATGGCCAAGAGATCTCGTAAAATTGAAAATGAATGAATGAAATGAGAATATGAAGGAAGAATGGAAGAAAACGACCATATTCGGGTTAGCCAACTAAAGAAAGGCATTACACTTTGACCTACAATAGGAAGTGCAATGTTTTTGTAGACTCCAACTGCAAGAATCTTCCAAAGACGTAGGAATTCTACGTGGATGTCCTCGACAAAAACACCTCTTCCCACACACAAAATAGGCACCAAGTGTAATGTGAACGACGGGCTTATGTGGAATTAAGCCTCCGAGTTTGGTTTTATAAAGTGTAAAGGGGTGAAAGGGGAATTTGCATTAGGGGTGCAAATTCGCTCCTATATAATATGTTGGGCCATAGGGATCATCTAGTCATACCCTATAGCCTCTGGCTATTTCCTCCTCACCCTTTTGGCATTCATCTCAACAATAATCTATGCTAGTTGTGCCTTAGCCTACCACTACTGAGAAATCTCTACATCACACTCTTGTTTTCTCTAATCTCTCTCATCCATCCTTTGGATCAGTTGAACACTCAATCCATCTCACTCTACTCTATAACCATCTCTCTCTCTTAAAATTCCATGCAAGAGTTGTGCATCATCATGGCCTCCTCATTGAGGCATCCCATCTCCTTCTTTGCCACCAATAGAAACTACTATTATTGGTACCACTACCTCTTTTGTCCCATGTCCTCTACAATAGGAACCTTTTCCTCTACCCTTTATTTCTACTAGTGAGCTTTGCTAGCTTCTACCTCTCACTGCCTCCTCCCTCTAATTGCCCCACCACCTAGATGTGTAAACCAAAGTGGTCTTTGTGGTATCCACCAAGCATCAAAATCAACAGTCACATCGAGATCCTCTACCCCATCTACCTAGATCCAAAATATAGGGGTCAATTGAATAAACTATGTAACTACTATCTGAGGTGAGGGAATTGATCCCCAATCGGGAATCTCCCTCATGGTCTAAGAAAAAATGGCATGCTAATTTTCCACAAGAACATCCTAAGCCTCACCAAATTTCCCATGCACTTGATTAGGGATATCTCTCTAGATGTAAGGTGTACACCTGATGAGGCATCAGTTGTAGACATTCAGCCCGACATCGTATATCTGCGGCTCTAACTAATCCAAATTCTACTAGTAGTCCATTAAAGCAATTTATTGATTAATTCACTAAGGATCATTAAATAAATCAAAATTATTTAATCAAATCCTTAAAGTTCTTCTCATTTGATTTATCAAATGTCACTTCTTAATATCCCCTAAGTTAATTAATCTAAATTAATTGACTTCTAAATCATGATTAGCCTTCTCTAGCTTTTGACTCAACTAGAGTCAAATCTAAACTCCTAACTAACCCACCCACTTGCACCAATAAATCAATTTAATTGATTTATTAAAAAACTTATTTTCTCTCAATAACTCTCATCTTTGACTTTTTTGGACAAAGATTATTCCCCCCAAAACCCTCAACAACATGCATTTATTGACATTTTTCAAATTTGAATGGGCACATTGGCCAAAACTTGCACAAGCTTTGACCAATCCCATTATGCCAAGTGTCTCTATTCTATTGAATGGGATTTAGTCCCACATTGGCTAAACTTGGCCTCTCTTCTATCAACTTTTCCTATAAATGCAAGGCATTTTCTCTCATTTCAACAACACACTTTGGAAGGCATCTAAACTATAGGCAACTTGAGCTCATAGTAACTCATTGTCTATCTCATTTAGCTTGGAAAAGGGTTGGGAAAGGGCTCTCTCACATCTTCATGGAGGGCACCAATCCATCATAGAATAAGGGGGAGCTACTTTGCGTCAAGACAAATAAATCACAAACAAATTTGAGTTGGAAAGTGGACATTGAACTTGAAAACTATACAGAAGCATTTTTAAATGCTTGATGTAATAGCTTGTAATGTCCATTTGCTGCTTTTATTTTCTATTTCAAACCAACTAGGACAGTTTGGAATTAAAATTAATCAGTGATTGATTTTTTCTTTTTTCTTTTTCAAAGTTGGTTAAAATTGAACCTAGAAACACACTAGAATTTGGATTTTGGTCTAAAATTGAACAAGGCAACTTCACATTTCAATTGGTGCTTTTAAAACAAACTCATCACTGCTTTTTGGATATAAAATGAACAAGTGTCTTTCATGTTTTGCAATCTTTTTCACAAATTAATATCACCAAAATGCGTATGCGCTTCACAGTGATTTTGAGAATCAAAAGCATTTTGACGATATTAACTTGTCAAAAAGATTGCCTCCACACTTCAATTTGGGCATTTTAAAATTGAACAAAACATGCGAGTGTGAGCACGATATATTGCAGAGGTTCTCCCCTTTGTTTTTCAACAAAGGTTGTGTGAACGACGGGATATGTTAGCTCGCTTTTGTTAACTTAGAGGGCCTGCCTTGTGGGAAAAAGTAATCACCCAAGGGAACGACCCAACCGGGAACATGCTAAAGCCAAGCGACTTCCACCCGGGATATAAGTGTGGATATTGGAACAAAATAATTATCATCGTAGGATTATTCTAATGAGATGACAACAATGGACTCCCCTGCACACATTGATAATCCCCCTACCAATCCGAATGCCCCACGAATTAGAAACTCTTGTTTAGAAAAAGGCCAAAACCTTGTCTATCTTGTTCGTGCAAAAGGTCATGTCCTTTGAAGCCACCCCACATTATACATGTGGTCTTGTTGTGGAAATGGAAAGTATTCCATGGGAGATTCATGGATACTAATTCTTGGCTGGCCCAAATAAGTGAGTGCCATGGAGGGGAGCTACTATGGTCAAGCATTTAGCCATTCGCACAAGATATGCACAGCTAGATTTATCCAAGTGGGAACCCAACAAGATATTGCCTCATCATCCTAGGGTTGTAAAAAGTGCTTGGAATCAAAAACACTTTGCTTGGATTCAAAAATTTGGAAAACAAACATACACAAGAGCCTCAAATTTCAAACACCTTGGAAGAAACAAATATCCTTTGATGAACTTGCCCACTCTTGCTTTCCCTAGGGATCACATTCCTAGAGGTTTCTAAGTGTGCAAATTCTACCATCATTTTTTTCCAATAAGGATAAACATAAGGAACTTTTGCCCTATTTTCCTTGATTTCCGCATAAAGGACCTTCTGGAATGAGAAAGAGAATGGGACATTAGACATATAGTTTGAAAACCTAAGCAAGCAAGTGTCTTGGATAAAAAGAACCTCATTTAACCAAGATAAAAGACAAATTTGATTACACATGTGTTTTCTAACATGATCAAAATCCCAAAACCGAAGTTCAAAAAGCTTAGTCTGAAAGCTAGTGAGGAGTGTCTCGAGATCCTGAATTGTTTGAAAGGTTTACTTTCCTCTCATAGGAAATATAGCGTGTCCTTCAACACTGAGATTTTGTAAAGCAGAAGTGTTATTCTAGGTCAAGTCTAGGATCAAATCCAATCACTTTCATCCATCTCTCAACCATCAAAATCAATCAAAAGTCACCTCACCAACAACTCTTGGAAACTTTGTAAACATCTTTTATGCTAAACTTCTAGGCAAAATCAAATCACTTTGTTTGACTTAACACATCTAGTCAAACCATCATCTTATACACGAGTTCTCTCTTGGATAATACAACTTCCTAGGGTTTACGAGCATCATTTTGTTTGACTTAACACATCTAGTCAAACCATCAATCGAATCACGATCAATCAAAGTCCTAAAAAGTTTAGTATTTCCTTCAAAGTTTCTTTAAGAGTTCCATTCATCCATATCACTCATCTTTTGTTTATCTCATCCTCATCATCGCTTTGATCCTTCATTTATCCTAGTTCTTCACTTCTTTGAACCTAAAGTTTAGACCGATCTAAAGGATTAGAGGTTCATCTCTTACATTCTTGAAAATTTATCTTCATTTTATGGTTCAAACTCGATCTCAACACAAGAGGAGCATGGAATATAAATTTGATCCATCCATCATGAGCAATTCAATCCAACCAAACTATCCAAGCCTTGCAATACCATTTGATTATCAAAGCTTGTACAATGCATACATGGGAGCATTATCTCATACAAACATCAATGGTACAACAAATATGAGCATACCCAATCCAAAGTTTGGAACACCTTTCCCAATGATAGATTTAAATCCAAGTCCAAATTTGCAAATCTATCAACCAAACACTCAATGCATGAGTTTTCCAAACAACATCATGCCACCAAATCCATACATACCAAGTGCAACTTTACCAAACATGACCATTTCAAATCCACACTTGGTAAACTTTGGGGTCGACATGTTTGCAAATCCCCCTAATGTTGTTCAAAATCCTAGCAATATATTGGCAACTCCATATGTTGATTCAAGTCAAGGTAACAACATGCAAAATCAAAGTTACCTAAATCCAAGCAATATGATTCCCAACCACAACAATGTTCAATTTCAATCTATCATGCCAAATCAAAACATCATACCAAATCATCCCATTTTTCCATCAACATCGCAAAAATAGATGGAAACCATCCAAGCAACCCCAACAATCAACACCATTCCCATTCCACCACCACCACCACCACCGCCAAAATACAACACGACCAATTCATTCTCCATCATGTTGCAAGCTGCTCAAGAAGCTTCCCACAAAAAGGCACTCCAAGCCCAACAAGCTACACAGCTAGTTGCTCAGCAAGCACAAGCGGCTCAAGTAGCCCAACAAGCGCAAGCGCAAGCAGAATTCTACGCACTATTGCAATCAATCCAAGAAGAAGTAGCACAACAAAGAGCCCAACAAAAAGCTTTGTTGGCACAAAAACAACATGACGAACAACAAGCGTTGTTGGCTCAGCAGAAAACGCAGGCCTTACTCGCCCAACAAAGCTTGCAACAAATTCCCACCACAATTGTTGAAAACAATGATCAAGACCTATCCATCAATGAACACATTGAAGATGTTCCCATCTCATTCAATGATCAAATCATCACACACGAAGAGTCACTTTCCAATCACGATCAAAACTCACTGACGATACCCAACAATGATCCAATCCAAGAAACATTAACATCATTTGATCCTATGTTGGAGAACATTGACAATCCCTCCACCAAAATTGTTGAAAACAATGATCAAAATCAATCCATCAATGAGCACATTGAAGATATGTCTACCCCATCCATTGATCAAATCGTCGTTCATCAAGAGCCACTTTTTAGCGATCTATTTCAAGATGTGTTAACATTATTTGATCCCATTGACATAAACCAAGATCCATCCACCAATGATCGTGTTAACAATGTCTCTACATCACCTAACGAGTCAAAGGACATATTTCAAGAACTTATTCCAAAGCATGATCAAAATCTTCCATCAAGGTCTAGCAATGGCCCTTCCAACAACATATTGACATCCTTTGACCTCATGGTTAAAGATATTGAAGGAATCCCTATCTCAACATTTGATCCAAATCCTCTCAAAGTTCAAGAGAATATTGAGCCACTTCCTAATGAAGATATCCAAGAAAGAAGTCCATTCTTTGAAATTGACCCATGTCAAGAACTTGATCCAAAGCATGTTGAAAGCAATTCCAAAATCACTCAAGATCGAGAATTTGTATCTCCAAGCTACTACAACGATATAATGGACACTCTCCTATCTATACAAGATGTTGCAAATGATGACCATATCCACATAGGACATACTCCTCCATCTACCCATGAGATGCTTTCTTTGGATGGACACGTGGATGATCTTCAAAAACAAGAGTCTCATACTCTTCAAATCATTACCAACGAACAAGAGTCTCCTACTCTTAACATTTTTACACATGATCAAGATGTAGAAAAATGTAGAGACATATCAGAAATGGGTCATGAAGATGGTTTCTACAAAAGTTGTGAATCAGAAAAATCATTTGAAAGCATATCAAGAATAAATCATGAGGAAGACTTTTACAATGACAGTGAAGCATCAACACTTCTTGAAGAAGCACTACAATCTGATATGTCACAAGATCAAGTTGAAGATATCAATCAGGCATTCATCCCACTTATGGAAGATCCTATCACTTATAAACTTGGGTCACTCACCTTTGTAAGGGAAAATCATCTTATCAATGAAAGAGCTATGACATTTGAAGATCCACCACAAAGCAGAGAAGGAGAAACACCTTGTTTCCAAAGTAAATCATATCCTATGGCAAATAAATTTTTTCAGCAGATGAATTATCAAGGTAAAGGATTAGGCCTACAGGAACAGGATATCCTAGAACCAGTGCAGATTTTTGGAAATCCTAAGCGTCAAGGCCTTGGTTATTCAACAATCAAGGGATCTCAACATGTCAGTAATACCTCCACAAAACTGGGGGCAACTTCGTCTCAGGCAAACGTCAATATAGGGAGCATGAAGAATCCTTATGATGAAACCAATACCAATACTACAACCCGCCATGTCACGAATCTTCATCCACCTATCACCCCATCCAAGAATTGGGACCAACATCAAAAGAAAGATTTGAATCGAAGCATGAAAAATTTCATTGAAGAAAAAGAAGCTAAGAAGCATATTGGACAAATCAAATACAAGTGGATACCGAAGAATACAAAGAAAAATTATCCTTATCAAACTCCATTAGTTAAAGAAACTATGGGGCAAAATAAAAAAGGGAAAAGTATCCATCAAAGATATCCACAAAAGAGAAAACATGCTTCTCAAGTGACATACAAAGTGTATCAAGCAGTTGGTCCTAATTCCACACACACTTCCGTATCCATCCATAATTGCTCATCTTCCCAAGTTTGGAGAGTCAAAGGTTCCAAACTATCGACCAATCCATATTTTATCCCTACACACACTCCATCCATGCCTCCACGCATAATATCCAATTCTCACATTGACCATGTGTTGACAACGACCCTTCATCATAAGGATTCAGAAGGCACTCTATCGCGATGTGCGCACAAAGATAGAGTTAACTCCGGTATCAACAAAGTAGATCAAGAATCTCAAAAGTTTCATTCAAGTGCACGTGTCTTGACAAAGCAACTTCTTCAAGCAGGATACCGATGGCACGTTATGACAGAAGCATCAACATCAGCACCACTAGGTGGTTCAACATCAACTTAAAATCTCTCAGAAAATACAAAAAAAATCAGAAAAAATGTCCTGTAAAAATGGTCACCTTGATGAAAACTTGGCAAATAGGCATCTTGGCGACAACAAAAAAAATCATAAAAATCCAAAAAAAATAAAAAAGTAGAAAAAGGATTGAAAATAGTAAAGAGAAAAATCGTCTTCTAGTGAAAACCATTTCGGTGGCGCTTTGGGCAGGTACCATGATGAAAACCTAGAAAACAGGCATCATGTGTAGAATCGAGCATCTACATGCACTAGTTTAGGAGAAAGCATCTTATCACATCCATAATGAAGCCAACATTCCATCCATATCATCCATTTATCCATGAACCATTTATCCAATCCATTTTCCATCTGCATCCATACTCCAAGTTATCTTGATCTTGGAAAATTTTGGTGCACACTTTACAGTTGCTTATGGTAGACATCTTGACATGGGTCATTTTCATTGATCCCATCCTACCCAACGCTATTTGAACCTTGAACCACTATCCAAAGGCGCATCCGCTTTTTGAACACCGTTATCTTATCGCAAGATAATCCATATCCATTCATATCAAAGAATCCACCCATGGTCGTTCAAACATTGCTAGACACTAGGGGCCAAATATTTACATCTCGCTTTAGGAATAAATCTTGATCTATATCTTCACACTTATGTGGTGATCCGAACATTGGAAAACATAAAATCGAATTGGTCAAGGCATTTGTGAACATGAATCCAAGTCACTAGCCCATGGCATATTTTGACAAGAAGACGTTCCTTATCAAGCTTTATCTTTCATCGAACATCAATCCAAGCAATCCATATCAGTCGCATCTAGTGCACACATGAGCATCACATCAAATCATCAAAGCTATTTTGTTCCAAATTAAGCTTCATCAATCTTAATCAATCGAACCCAATCAATCATCACTTGGTTTGACTTAACACACTTAGTCAAACTATCATCTTGTGCACGAGTTTACTCTAGGATAACACAACTTCCTTGGGTTTACAAGTTCATTATCATCACTCTGTTTGGCTTAACACACTTAGCCAAATTATCAAATCCATAATCACCTTGTTTGGCTTAACACACCTAGCCAAATTATCCTTTTTGTACGAGTTTACTCTGGGATAACACAGCTTCCTGGAACTTACGAGTGCATTAGCACTTTTGTTTGACTTAACACACTTAGTCAAACTATCAATCCAT
>VCHN02000869.1:0-28413 GCA_007115665.2 Sequoiadendron giganteum | reverse complement strand
CTCATCTATGGTCATTTTTTTTGGTATGTTACAAATTGAGAGGGAGGATGGATATAAAAATACTTGATTGGAGTGGGATTTTGGGTTAGTATATTGATGGTTTGAAAGTTCTATCTATGTTTTATATATCTATTTTGATGTAAGATACTGATGTAAGTTTCAACTTGTTGTGGTTTCCATTCTACGTGGTATGAGTAAGGTATCGACTCAAAGCCTTTTCTATCATTTGAATTTGATGCTTGTGTTCATGTAGAGATTGGAATAGGTTTTGGTGATAGTTTATATCTTTCACCTTGGCATGTTCCTCTTTCTTTCATAGGTGGAATGAAAAAGGATATAATGATTTTTTTGTTTGATGGTGGTTATCATATTTTCTTTTGTAAGTACCTTGTTGGATCATGATGGTATGATGAAGAATCATATAGTACATTTTTGGCTAAGGGATTTCTTTCCTTTGTTTTTGATTCATATGGGTATATTTACAATGGTGATGTCAACTGATAGAATGTTAGGATTAAGTTTTCATTCACTTTGTAAATCTTATGTCATGGTTCCAACATCCTTGGAATGTGTCTCTAGGAACTTAGGGTGTACTAGAATAATATTTTGTAGTATCATTTCTCACTATTGTTTGTAATATAATCATAAGGGGTTTGGGTCCACTAGTAGTGGTAAAAGTGACTTGTGGACATAAATATTTAATATTATTCCCCTACATGTGAATGCCTAAAATATGGTGACAAAAGACCAGGAAAATGATAAATGAATGACTATTGGGACTCTCCAAGTGCGAGCTTCCAAAGAGGCAACAAGTGTCACCTAGTTTTCCATCATTTATTGCATTTATTGTACAATGTTTATCTTCCAAGCGTGGGTGCCCATGTTGGAGAGAACTTGTATTGGAATAAAAAATATGCACGTTCTTTTATAATAGGTGGAGGATTTCCAAGGGTCGGTTCATTTGCAATGAAGATTCTTCTTTGGAAGCATTGTTTTGGGCTTAAGACCTTTTCACACATCTATAAAATCAGCGCTTTGGATGCAGAAAGCATGAGAAATAGTTAAGTATAGTTTTAATCTACAAGAAAAATGACAAGTTGAGGCATGAGGAGGTTTTTCAAGGCACACAAACTTGATTCCAGTATAGTTTTAATCTACAAGAACAATGACAAGTTGAGGCATGAGGAGGTTTTTCAAGGCACACAAACTTGATTCCATGTTGGTGCCAAAGAAGAGAATGAAAGTGGTTGTACTGCAATCTCATTTAGTTGATGATGATGCATAATTGGCCTCTCTTTTTGGTGAAGTTTTTTCCCAAGAGGGTTTCTTCATGTAAATTCTATTTTATTTGATGCTTTTATGTTTTTTTATTGTGCCTCATTGTTCTTATCTTATTATGTTGTTTTTCTTCATATATTTCTATTATAAGTTCACATAAGGCAGTGTTTAGCAGCATGGAGAAGATGGTTATAATCATCGTGATTCCATATTGAGGAAACTAAATTTTAAAATTTTCATATAAGTTTCATATTTTCATGTTTTTTAGTCCAAGCCCAATATCATCAATTGAAGTTATATTCCCACAAATATTAAATTCTATCAACAATTGGTATTGAACTCTATTTATTTCTCATAAAAAATTGGTGTATAATTCAAATTTTATATTATAAAAAATAATTGAATCATATATCTATACTATAATAAAAAAATAGGGTTAAGAATTCAATGAAGAATATAGATATTTAATGTAAAAGTTCTTAAAGCATTGATGGAGAAAGTTTAGTGAAACATTTTTTTTTTTTTTTTTTAATTATGTGTCTTAATAAAAATATTTAATGTGCCTTTTAATTATGTATTAATCTTGAGTCAAACAATTTATTTCTTCTTACTAGATAGGAATATAATATTTCCTTGATAGAAATTAGTATATAAAATTAAATTAAAATAAATTTTGAAAAAACATAGAAGAAAATAATGAAAAAGTTTGATGAAACATAAGAGTGAGAACAATGAAATAAAATATATTTCAACAATTTCTAATATTTTACTTATATAAAAGAGGTGGTATATGTTTAAATATTTATAAAGTACATAGGAAGAAAATAATAATACCATTATTGAAGAAAATGATTACTTCCTAAGGCTGCTTGAAATCTTTTCCACACACTTTTTCACCCTTCTTACTCATGCACCTAAATACTCTTCTTCCTCACATGCCTAAGCATTAAAATCTTGAAAATCATTTGTATTGTTGAATTTATTATCCCAAGTACATGCCACTACTATGGAGTAAATTTCCATAAGGAAACAAATACATTTTTAAAAAAATTTCTCCATTATATCAATGGAGATCTAATGTTCTAGCTGACTTGAATATTGAGAAGTACTTTAGAAGGATAATAATGAATGATGTCATCAAACAATTATTTAATATTGAAATATAAATTTCTATATTATATTAAATGTATAATATTTCATATTTGGTTATATGTTTATCTTAGTTGTAAAATTCACACTATAATTATATTTAATTTAATTATTTTATGATTAACCTCTTTTTGAATTAGATATTTTGATTTCTTATAGATTAATTTGAATTTATTTATTATATTAAATGCATAATATTTAATATTTATATATATTAATTATTTATTTTAAATATAAATTCACAATATAAGTATATTTTTTTTTATTGTTGTAAGACCAAGCTTTTATATCTAATTAGATCTTTTGATTATTTATAGATAAATTTAAATCATATTATATTTAATTATTATTTGAAGATAATATAATTTATCTATAAATACAAAACCATACCAAAAGTTCATAAATCTTTAATATAAGACTATTGAAAAGTTCAAACTCATAGATAACTAATATAACTATTTTCACATTTAAAAAAGGCTAACCCTCAATATTCAGTTCAAGTTATTGCAATTGATACTGCATGATAAAATTACTAATAATTATTACAAAATTCTATAGTGAAATGTTTTTATCAAATTCTATAGTTTGAAATGCTTTTTTTCATCTATAATGCATCCTCATGCAATGTTACTTAATAAAAAAACATTCCAAACCTTCCCTCTAGGGCATTCCTCTAGCCTAGTAATAACATATATATAAGAACGTATTCTAATGGTCTATTTGTAATGCATAAGAAGCTCTCCTCAAATTGTATAACAGGTGGAATTTTCTGAAGTCGAACATAAACTGGTCAAATTATGCACGCAAAATTACATTAAACAACATCTTGAAGGTTTTAATGGGAGCATTGATGGAAGCCATTAGAAGGGTTAGTGGTATCCAACTGGAGATGCAGCCTCTCTCAATTCTTTTCCCTTGTAATAAATATATTCCTGCAGAAGCAAAGATAAAATAATTAACCCTCGTGAAAATAGCGATTCATGATTTTAAAACGCTTCCCAAAATAATTACAAAAACTTATCTGAAAATGAATAACTTACTGATGCAAAATGATTGACATCGCGATGGTGAGCCTCATCAGCCTTGACTACCATGACCACATCCCTGAGAGTTGAATCTTTGTAAAGCCTCCAATAATCTACGGCTATGGCAGGTGTCTGACACATTTGGAATGTTGCCATTGTCCAGTTCCCTGAGGAATTCGGTATATGAGTTACTGGCTTCTTCTTCAAGGTAACCCGCAATCCTATGAGCAAGCAAGTAGAGCATAAAGTAGGCATTGAAGAACACTCCTTGCACTGTGAACACAAACGCTCTCTCATACCATTTGGGATTTGACACCTCCATGAATGTCATCAGATGCACCCTCCACCGTCTTGGAATCTCCTCAGTGACTTGCAGTGTAGGAGCATTCCTCCTACCGCCCCATGTACAGCAGCCACAGCTCCAAGCATCATGCACATTCAATTTATCTCGATCTTCATCGGCAATACATATCCCCTTTTAGCATAAGCTGTAAGTTCTACCTCAAAAGAACGAACAAATTCGAAAACCTAAGAAAGCCCTCAGTATTCGATGTTCATATCTTTTCACAAGACTGAATGCTTTATATGCAAAATGAACAAAAGAGAAAATTTTACAGCCCTTAATAGCAAGTTCAGAATAGCAGGGAAATCATCACCTCTTCACATTCCCTTGTCCTCTTCCAAGTCTCAGAGGGTGCAGTGATTTGTCTTTCTAAGCGATAGATTATGATGGCATTCCCAGATATTGTTATGATCCAAGGTAAGACATTATGTAATGAGCTCTTGCCTTAAAACAATGGCACCTGAATTTTTATATGAGTTATCCCACGCCGTGATGAGAGCTGTATGCAGATTATCTCAATTACTGACTAGCTTTTGGGGTTGAATTACGGAAAAACAAATAAGAAAAAGTGGTTCTTAAGGTATTTGATAAGTGTCTTTCTTTTCTTTTTTCTTAACTTTCTTCATCAGAAATCAGAAAACTTTGAGTATTATGATGGTACATTTGATGAGATTGTTTTCAATTTGAAATTTTATGTTTTATTTCTCTGAATTTACTTTTGTATTAAATCAAGCTTCCTATTGGTAAGATCTTTTGATCAGAGTTAGAAGTAGAGTGGTACTTCTACAAACAGATTAAAAAGACCAAAGATTCAAGCTTTGTAAAATTAAAACTCCATTTTATTTAAATCAGAGGTATTTTCCTCGACATGGTTATTGTGTCTTCTTTAGATACAGAATATCCAATAGTGTTAATATGTAATTGTCATGAGAGGGCAACTACGCAGAGTTCAACTCCAATTCATTGATCTCTTCTCAATGACAGCTACTCCCTGACAATATTACATGACCAAGTAATAAAACCTATAACCATCAGAATATACATACAAATTAAATTAAATGTATGAGATTTTACTATATAGATTACAAAAAAAAATTAATACTGATTATTTTACCAAAAATCAAACAATGAAATTTCACATTCAAAACAATCTAACCTAATGTACCATCATAATACTCTGAAATTTCTGATTTTCAAAAGAAAAAACTGAAAAAAAATTAAAAAAAACATTTATCAAACACTTTAAAAGAGAAAGTACTTTTCCTGATTCGCTTCTGTAATCCAAGCCCTAAGAAACCAGCCGAGATTCGAAATAGTCTCGCCCAGATCTCATCTTTCGCGGAGGGAAACAAAAAAAACTAACGTGAAAAGAAAACTCGCACACAAGCAATGGAAACATTTCTGAATAAGAGAATAATGAAATGGCTGGCCTTATAAAGGCACTAGCTGGGTCGGTGAGGCTTGCAAAAGCTCAGAATATTAAAAATAGATTATAAATTTTCAATTCCGCCGCCCAAATATGCGTGGGATTTATAGGTTTTTGTGTCACCGTTCTAATATTACATGGGAAATCACCACACCACTACCTGCCATTCAATAAGCATTAGTTTACGAGATGTCATTTATGGTGATAGACTAGTGCCACGCTTTCTTCTTCTTGTTTTTCTATTTCTTTTTACTTTCAAACCCTAACTATTTTTGGTTAAGTGGTAATGACATGTCTTTCTTTTTCAAATAGACTATAAATAGATTATAAATTTTCAATTCCGCCGCCCAAATACGTGTGGGATTTACAGGGTTTTGTGTCACCGTTCAAATATTGTATGGAAATCACCCGACACCACTACCTATCGTTCAATAACCATTAGTTTACGAGATGTCATTTATGGTGATAGACTAGTGCAACGCTTTCTTCTTCTTGTTTTTCTATTTTTTTTTACTTTCAAACCCTAACTATGTTTGGTTAACTGGTAATGACATGTCTTTCTTTTTCAAATTATTAAATATCATTTCTAGAAATATTTATAATAAGGCTAGCCAAAGCAATTTTGTTTGTTTTTATTAATAAGTTTATAGTTTTTTTTAAATATTGAAATTGAAAGCAATGATTCTATATAGTTATAATATTAGCACATGCTATTAGACCAATATATCTTTATAAGATATATATATTTAATAATATATATTCTCGAGACGTATGTTATATATATTATTAAATATATATATATATATATATGCTAGTAGCACTCGTGAGGCAACATGTAATATCTTCAATAAATTATTTTTATAGTTATATATTTTATGTTAAATTAATATATTATAATATGATAGTATAATATTTGTAATTCAATTTAAAAAAATAATATATATAATTTAATATTTAAATGTTAAGTTAAAATATAAAACATAGTTTTAGTATATTTATAATATTATAATAAAAAATATTATATCATCAATATTTAGTTAGCATTAGGATTAGGGTTAGGGTTAAGGTTAAGAGATATAGTTAAGGTTAGAGTTAGGTCTAGAGATATAGTTAAGGTTAGGGTTAGAGTTAATATATAGTTAGGATTGGGGTTAGGGTTAATATTAGGATGAGAGACAAGGTTTGTATCAAAATTAGGGTTAGGGTTATCATCTAGATTAGCTTAGGATTAGGGTTCGGGTTGGCATGAGGATTAGGCCTACAATTAGGTTTAGGGTCAAGTTTAGGGTTAATAGATATAGTTAGGGTTCCAAGGGAATAGTTGGGGTGAAGGCTATCAGAATTAGGGTTATAGTTATGTTTTGGATCAAGCTTGGGGTTAGGATTATGGTTAGATTAGGGTTAAGAGATTAGTTAGGATTAGGGCTAGAGATATCATTAGGGTTAGCATAGGGGTTAAAATATGATTAACACATGAGGGGTCGTAGTTCACACCAAAATTAGGTTAGGCTAACAATAGATCAGTATACACTGAGGTCTTTAGTCAAGTTTAGGGTTAATAGATATAGTTAGGTTGGGTTAATTAACAAGAAGACGATTAGGTTAAGTTGTTCTCAGTCAAGCTTGGTGTTAGATTATGCTAGGGTTGGGGTTAAGACATAGTTAGGTTTAGTTTAGGTTAGAATAGCTAGATATATAGTTAATCCTTTAAGACACTATAGATATTGTTGTTTATTAAACCTAACATGTAAAATTTTGGGAACACTCATTGAACTCTGTCCCTAACCCTAATTGGAAAACTTGCCATGATTTTAGACGCTTTAAAAGTGTTCCTACTCAAAACTCTCTAAACCCTAATTTAACTTTTGCAACTCAAGTACTCATCCCACTGAATTATACCCCTAACTTTGAGGACCATATTAATCCTAACCCTAACACTAACCCTTACATGTTGATTGAATCCTAACTATAACCCTAACTCTAAATGATCCTCGATCCTAACCCTTTAATTGAATAATAAACCTAACTTTGATTATAACCCAATTTGAACCCCAATTGTAACCCTAACCCCATAATTATATTATAACCATAATTAAATATTTACCTTGATCGAACCATATACCTAACCTTAATTAAACTCTAACCATAATTAACCCTAGCCCTAACCCTAATTAAATCGTATACCAAATCCTAATTGAACCTTAACCCTAATTAAAATGTAACCCATTAAAGCTTAGCCATAGTTGAACCCTAACTATAATTGAACCGTAATCTTAAGTGAAGCCTAAACGTACCTAACCTTGACCTTGACCTTGAATCCTAATTTAATCCCAACCCTAACACTTAACAGTAACCCTAATTAAAATCCTAAGTTTTATTAGAGAACCGTTATTGTAACCTATCCCTAGCTATAATTTAAACCTAACCCCATCCCTAACAATAACCCTAATCCTAAACCTTATCCTAATTCTAAACCTAACCCTAACTATAACCCTAATTTTTATTTTACTTCTAATCATAATTCTAACCCATTTTGAAAGGGTAATTCTAATATCAACGCTAAATCTAATTGTAATCCTAACCCTAATTAAACCCTAAACCTTTTTGAACCCTAACCCTAACATAACCTGGACACTAACACTAATCGTTCGAACCATAACCCTAACCTAACCTTAACATTAACACCTATCAAAACCTAACCCTAACCCTATTTGAACAGTAACCATAACCCTAGTTGAACCCTAGCTGTAATTGAACCCTAACCCCAATTAAAATGTAACCCTAATTTAATCTTAGCCCTAGTTGAACCCTAATTGTAATTGAACCCTAATCTTAAGTGAAGCCTAAACATACCTAACCCTGACCCTTACCTTGAACCCTAACTCTAACACTTAATAGTGACCCTAATTAAAATCCTAAGCTTTGTTGGAGAGGCCTAATTGTAACCCTAACCCTAATTATACCCTAAACATAATTGTAACCCTAACTAAATTCTAACCCTAACTCTAAACTATAATTAAATCTAAAGCCTAATTGCACCCTAACACTAACACTAACCCTTACCCTAATTGAACCCTAAGCCTAAGTCTCATTGAACTTTAATTGAACCCTAATTCAAATCCTAATTGAATTGCAACTCTAACACAGAATTAAATTAGTCCATAAATTAGACTCTAACCTAAAACGTAAAATCTAACCCTCCTAATTTGATCCAAACCTGAACTCTTTAACCCTAACACTAACTTACAATCGATTGAACCCTAACTATTATTCAACTTAAATTTAATTCTAATTGAATCATGTCTCTAATTGAATCTTTTACACCTAAACTTGATCAAACTCTATTTTAGTCCTTAGTTAAAATCCCTAACTTCAAGTTTCTTTATAATGTAGAATCTTGCACTCTAATTGAATCCTAGTCAATGCACTTCTACTCCTAAATCTAACTCCTACACTAATCGGAATCCTAACTATAATTCGAATTTGAATTTAATTCTTATTGAATCCTAAATCTAATTGAATCTTTTACACTCAACTTGATCATAACTATTTGAACCTATTGTAACCTCTAACCCCAAGCTTTATATAATAATAGAATCTTTTACCTCTAATTGAATCCTAGTCCTCCATTTTAAGCCTAATTTCACCCCTCTAGTTAACACTAACTTCTAACCCCTATTTTGAACACTACTAACCCCATTGAATTGTACTTATAATTGAAGTCTAACCCTAATCCTACTCCGAAATCTTATCCTAATTGAACCCTAAGTGTAATTAAACCCTTTCCAAAACCCTAATTTAACCCATGTATTTAAAATTTTGTGAGGTGTATTTATTTAGTATTTCTTATTGATTTATATTTTAAATTTTTTTTATTTTTTTTAATCTTTGTACTTAAATATCTGATTTACTTAAATATTTTCTTTATTTATATTTCATCTTTTCATTTATTTTTTATTTTTTATTTATTTATTTGATTCTTTTAATTTATTCAAGTCTTTGTGGTCATTTTTTTATTTATCTTTTATATTTGATTTATTTATTTCATCTTTTAATTTATCTATAGTAAAGATTCTCAAATATTTTTGATTTATCTTTGTTTCTCTTTACTATTAAATCTCTTTGATTTATCTCTTTGGTTCTTTAATTTTTATTTTCTAATCTTTTGATTATTTGATTTGATATTTTAATAAAATCTTTGTGATCAAATCTCTAATTTTCTTTTTTGATTGATTTATCTTGATCAAATCTTTGATTTCCTTTCGTGATCAATTATTTTTATTTATTTATTTAATTCATCTTTTAGTTTATTCAAATATCTAAATTATCTTTTATCTTTGATCTTTGATCTTTTAATTTTATTTATTTTTTAATCTTTCATTAGTTTATTTGATATTTTAATCAAATCTTTGAGATCAAATCTCTCATTTTTATTTGTGATTGATTTTTCTTTGCGATCAAATCTTATTTATTTTAATTTATTCAAATTTGGTGATATTTTTTAATTTATCTTTTTATCTTTGATTTATTTATTTCCTCTTTTAATTTATCTATGGTAAAGAGTCTCAAATCTTTCTGATTTATCTTTTAGACAAGAATGTTCCATTTAAATGGGAGGACAAATGGCAAGTAGCGTTTGATCAGATAAAGCAGTATCTCATGAATCCACTAGTATTGATTTTTTTTTTCCATCTTTTAATTTATTTCTCTTTGATTTATCTCTTTAGTCTTTTAATTTTAATTTTAATTTTTATCTTTGATTAGTTTATTTGATATTTTAATCAAATCTTTGTCATCAAATCTCTAATTTTTCTTAATTTTATACTTTAATTTTGTGATCAAATCTCTAAGTTTCCTTTTTGATTGATTTATCTTTGTGATGAAATATTTGATTTCTCTTTTTGATCAAATATTTTTATTTATTTATTTAACTCATCTTTTAGTTTATTCAAATATTTGAATTATCTTTTATCTTTGATTTATTTATTTGATCTTTAATTTATCTAAGATAAGGATTTTTCTTTCATCTTTTTCATTTATCTTTTAATTTTTATTTATTTACTTGATCTTTTAGTTTATCTATGGTAAATATATATTCAAATCTTTGTGATTTATGTTTGATTTTTCCTTTTGATCAAATCTTTTTGATTTGTTTTGTGATTTATCTTTGATTTCTTTTATGACCAAATCTCTTAATCTCTTTGATTTTGATTTTTGAAAATATTTTAAAATATATTTTATTGTCTTAAATTGAAGAAAACTAAATGATTTTTCCAATTTAAATTATCAAAAAATAATTCAAAAAATATATTCTTGTCTCATGGATGATATTTCAAATTATTGATCTTCTAAATTTAAAGACATATTGTAAAAATAATAATTGAAAGACAAACATTATTTTATCAATATATAGAATCATAATAGATACAAATAAAACAAACTTAGTATAACACTTGGCAAGTAATTTAATTCCCATCTAAATTGTCCTTCAAATTTAACTTGCAATATGACAAGTAATAGTCTTTGTGTTAGTTGCAACAAAATAGTGGTAAGACACTTCAACGCATTAAAATTGTTTTTTATCCTAGCCCAAAATGCATTAATACAATTGGTCGAAACCCACAACAACAAATATTTTCTACATATTTTCTTAGATTTTTCATCATTGTAATTTTTTAAATAAAACATGTAAATTTTCCAAAATTTATAATTCAATACACGCATAAAATTAGAACTCATCAGTAAATAACACTTTTTTAATTTGACTTTTAAATAAATTTTCTCAACAACACCAATTAAAAAATGACTCTAACCTCATTTATTAAACCATACTTAACAGAAAGAGAGATGATATTATTGTTTCGTCCATTTTAAAGTGCAAAATCCTTTTAAGAATGAATTTAACAAATGATGAAAGATGGAGAAAGGTCTCATTTCTGCTAAAATTGTTATGTTCATTAACAACATATATGAGTTCTATTGAAGAATGTATATTTATGGTTATTATTGAATTCTAAACCAGTAGATTTGCAGTTACCATCTGATAATCTTGTAAATAAATCTATATAAAAAAATCCCTGCAAACGAATAGAATATGAAATATAAAAAAAATATGTAGAATAATAATAATAAATCAAAAAGAATAAGGAGGGAGCGCAGCCTTCCAACCCTAGCCGCGCCTTCCCTATCAAGGCTGACCACTCACACCTTGCATTCTGGCGTGTTGCCCTAAATTTCAGCGAAGATCCCCGTAAGTGCAGATTTATTTGCAAGAAATGAAAATGCCAAGCCAAAAGATTAATTACAGAACTTGGAGAAAATTATTTTTTCTATTTTTTTTAGAACAATGACAGCGCATTGAAGATCTTGTAACAAGGAGTGTACCTGGTCAAGGACTGGTAACCTTCCAGCGCTTTATTTATGTCTGCAAATTTTCTTCACTTGTTCCCATCAAATTGAAAGCATAAGATAGTCCTCAGATGACCATTGCAAGAAACATATTAAACAACCAGCAGCAGCAGCAGCAGCAGCAGCAGCAGCAGGAGAGGTATCCACCATCAACCACCTACAATTAATAATTATGCATAAAAGAATTCCATTTTACTCAGAAATATCACCGAATATTATGCTCAAACAGGCAACGCTAGCATAGAGAGGGGAAGATAAATCGTCTAAAATAGGAACTGTAGCTTCAGCGCTAGACAAATATAAAGCAGTTTTCAAACTCGGTTATGGATCGCATGAATCTTGCCTCCCTTGTAAACTCTGTAACAGCAGCCAAAAATACGTGCATGTTGTCTGGATTGCTAAGCAAGAAACGAATTTAAATACAGAAAATCTTTTAAGCACGAAACCTTCATGTAACGGTTGCATGCGCTGAAACAGGACTGACAGAATCTTCAAATTTTCACATCATCTTCCTCTTCCTCGAATACTGACAACTGGCAACGGCTACAGCGACAACGGTTACAAAATATTTATTGAAGACGTTTCTGATATATAAATTAATTTCGTGGCTCTTCCTTGAATACTGGCATTCCTTCTGTCTTCCATGATGGTTTCTAAGAAATTTTTGTTACAAAATCCATTGGTACCCTAAATTCTTATAGGGTGCCAAAGAGTAGAAAGTCCACCAAAGGCAAATTTTACATTGCAAATGGAATACTCCCTCGTTGAATAAGGAGGACATGCACTTTCAAGTCCATAATGGATCATTTCACAATATGCTAAGTTTCAATGGTTTATTCAGCCCATGAATATTACAAGTCAACTATGCTTATTGTAGTGAGATATGTTTTTAATGGGAGTACTTAATATAGTTGTTCATTTGAATATTTAGTAGTAGTTTATGGTGCATGAGAAGCTTTGTGCACTTTCAACAGAGTGTTGGTAATGATATTGGTCAT
The DNA here is from genome assembly GCA_007115665.2 of Sequoiadendron giganteum. NCBI lineage: Eukaryota > Viridiplantae > Streptophyta > Pinopsida > Cupressales > Cupressaceae > Sequoiadendron > Sequoiadendron giganteum. The sequence goes on along the minus strand of VCHN02000869.1, from coordinate 15,786 downwards.
GGTGTCATGTATAAATTAGTATTAATTTTAGTGGGAGCTTAATATAGTTACATAGTGTGTTATATCTCCTTTGTTTCAAGATTCTGGTTCTAAGTTGTAATTACGATGTGTAGTGAGCCATGGATAATCTTTGATTAGAATATGGATGGTCTTTTTCCACGGTTTTTAGTGTTATTAGGAGCTCCTGGATTCTAAACTTAGATTGTAGTGAGAGATTAACGACATCTTTGGTTCTATTCACAAATGATGTGTGGAGATTGTATCTTCTTGGGTTAGAGGTGTGGTTGAACTTTTCCTTTTAGAGCTCATGGTGTTGATTTCTTTGATTGTGTCAGGGCCATAGAGGATCCCTACCTGGGATATGGTTATCAAAATGCTTGGAGAGCTTGGTTACTCATTTCAATTAGATCTTTGGCAGTGATGTGAATTCACAATTTGATGATGGATGATTATTTTAATGTGATCTCCTAGGAGGGGATCTAAGATCATTATATCTTGATATGTTCCTAATTCTATAGTTAGTATTTTCACAATGGTCTTGTTTAGTTCACTTTAGCTTTTATTACTATGATTTATAGGGTTGTATTTGAAGTTGGCACGAATTGATCGATAGATGCTTATGGAGACTAGAGAGACTTGGGCAAGAGTGACAAATCTCTTTTTTATGTGATTATATATTGAGATGTTACTATCTGATGAAAATTTTAGTAGAAATATCGAGGCTTGCCTATTCCTAGCTATGAATGTGAATCTATTATGGACCTGAAGAGAAGATTGTCATTGTTTGATGTTTTGCATATGACAATATCCTATCCCACTCTTAGTGTAATCGGGAGGTGAATGATATGAGAGGTATTTCCCACTCGAATATCATACGTATTCTCTATTTTGTATCATTTATTCTCATATACGCTAGTCTTGAATATAAATTTTTTGAAGTCTTGTTAAGAAGAAGATGTGTGGTTTACAATTTATTAAATTGGTCTCTTTTTTTGGCCTTGAGCTATGGATTTAGTTCTGAGGAATCATCTAGAGAGGTGCATGAAATGGTTGGTTGGTTTGATCTACCTTCAATATCAGAGGTTTACATCTATTCGTGACATGTTTTTATTCCATTTTAACGATAGATGTTGATATCCTGTTAATCTAGCAATGGTGAAGGAGATATTACATCTCAAAACATGGTAAATGTTAGCATGGAACAAGGATATGGATTGATTTTTAGGTTCTCCCTTTGGTCGTGGTATTATTCTTAGGTGTTTTGTTTAACACTGTTGAGTGCAAAGAACTTGGGTAAGCTATTGAGACTAATAGTGAGAGAGTTATTGTAGAATATCTTTTTATAGAATTTTCATATCATATGTTTCCTTATTACTATGTAATAGATGAATTATCGACATCCTCCTTGTGTAGTATTATAAGAAGACTTGGTATGCCTTGATCTACTTTTATATTTGACATTATTCATGTAGTGGGAGTTTATGCATATACATGTATTGCTATCCTCTATTGTGTCTTGGTATGTTGGTTATAGACGTGATGATGATTTTGCATGTTTCAATGGATTTGGATCTTTGAGTTATGTAGGTTGTGGATTAGCTACCCATTTTTTTGTAGTGAGATGATTAGATATGGACTATATGTATCCATGAGATTTTTTTATTGTTAATGTAAACATATTAGTTGGCCTCATCTATGGTCATTTTTTTTTTTTTTTACAATTGAGATAGGAGGATGGATATAAAAATACTTGATTATGGATTTTGGGTTAGTATATTGATGGTTTGAAGTTCTATTTATGTTTTATATACCCTATTTTGATGTATGATTACCTTGGATAAGTTTCAACTTGTTGTGGTTTCCATTCTACGTGGTATGAGTAAGGTATCGACTCAAAGCCTTTTCTATCATTTGAATTTGATGCTTGTGTTCATGTAGAGATTGGCACAGGTTTTGGTGATAGTTTATATCTTTCACCTTGGCATGTTCCTCTTTCTTTCATAGGTGGAATGAAAAAGGATATAATGATTTTTTTGTTTGATGGTGGTTATCATATTTTCTTTTGTAAGTACCTTGTTGGATCATGATGGTATGATGAAGAATCATATATACATTTTGGCTATGGGATTTCTTTTCCTTTTGTTTTTGATTCATATATATTTACAATGGTGGATGTCAAGTGATAGAATGTTAGGATTAAGTTTTCATCCAATTTGTAAATCTTATGTCATGGTTCCAACATCCTTGGAAAGTCTCTCTAGGAACTTAGGGTGTACTAGGAAAATATTTTGTAATATCAGTTCTCACTATTTTTTGTAATATAATCATAAGGGGTTTGGGTCCACTAGTAGTGGTAAAAGTGACTTGTGGACATAAATATTTAATATTATTTCCCCTACATTTGAATGCCTAAACTGTGGTGACAAAAGATAAGGAAAATGATAAATGAATGACTATTGGGACTCTCCAAGTGCAAGCTTCCAAAGAGGCAAGAAGTGTCACTTGGTTTTCCATCATTTATTGCATTTATTGTAATGTCTATCTTCCAAGTTTGGGTGCCCAAGTTGGGGAGAACTTGTATTGGAATCCAAAATATGCATGTTCTTTTATAATAGGTGGAGGATTTCCAAGGGTTGGGTCATTCGCATTGAATATTATTCTTTGGAAACATTGATTTGCACTTAAGACCTTTTCACACATCTATAAAATCAGCTCTTTGGATGTAGAAAGCATGAGAAATAGTTAAGTATAGTTTTAATCTACAAGAACAATGACAAGTTGAGGCATGAGGAGGGTTTTCAAGGTACACAAACTTGATTCCAGTATAGTTTTAATCTACAAGAACAATGACAAGTTGAGGCATGAGGAGGGTTTTCAAGGTACACAAACTTGATTCCATGTTGGTGCCAAAGAAGAGAATGAAAGTGGTTGTACTATAATCTCATTTAGTTGATGATGATGCATACTTGGCCTCTCTTCTTGGTGATTTTTTTTCCCAGGAGGGTTTCTTCATGTAAATTCTATTATATTTGATGCTTTTATGTTTTTTATTTGTGCCTCATTGTTCTTATCTTATTATGTTGTTTTTCTTCATATATTTCTATTATAAGTTCACATAAGGTAGTGTTTATAAGCATGCTATGTTGGTTGATTTTTAGCAGCATAAAGAAGATGGTTATAATCATCGTAATTCCATATTGAGGAAACTAAATTTTAAAATTTTCATATAAGTTTCATATTTTCATGTTTTTTTAGTCCAATCCTTGAATCTCATCAATTGAAGTTATATTTTGATAAGTATTAAATTTATCAACAATTGGTATTGAACTTGTTTATTTCTCATAAAAAATAGGTGTATAATTCAAATTTTCTATTATAAAAAATAATTGAATCATATATCTATACTATAATAAAAAATAGGGTTAAAGAATTCAATGAAGAATATAGATATTTAATGTAAAATTTTGTAAAGCATTGATCCAGAAAGTTTAGTTAAACATTTTTTTTTTCATAATTTTAATTATGTGTCTTAATAAAAATATTTAATGTGCCTTTAATTATGTATTAATCTTTGAGTCAAACACTGAGTTTCTTCTTACTTCAGATAGGAATATAATATTTCCTCGATAGAAATCAAGATATAAAATTAAATTAAAATAAATTTTGAAAAAGCATAGAAAGAAAATAATAATGAAAACGCTTTTGATGAAACATAAGATTGAGAAAGAAGTACTTGAAATAAATGTATTTCAACAATTTCTAATATTTTACTTATATAAAAGAGGTGGTATATGTTTAAATATTTATAAAGTACATAGGAAGAAAATAATAATACCATTATTGAAGAAAATGATTACCTCCTAAGGTTGCTTGAAATCTTTTCCACACACTTTTTCACCCTTCTTACTCATGCACCTAAATACTCTTCTTCCTCACATGCCTAAGCATTAAAATCTTGAAAATCATTTGTATTGTTGAATTTATTATCTCAAGTACATGCCACTACTATGGAGTAAATTTCCATAAGGAAACAAATACATTTTTAAAACTTTTTCTCCATTATATCAATGGAGATCTAATGTTCTAGCTGACTTGAATATTGAGAAGTACTTTAGAAGGATGATAATGAATGATGTCATCAAACAATTATTTAATATTGCAATATAAATTTCTATATTATATTAAATGCATAATATTTCATATTTGATTATGTGTTTATCTTAGTTATAAAATTCACACTATAATTATATTTAATTTAATTATTTTATGATTAACCTCTTTTTGAATTAGATATTTTGATTTCTTATAGATTAATTTGAATTTATTTATTATATTAAATGCATAATATTTAATATTTATATATATTAATTATTTATTTTAAATATAAATTCACAATATAAGTATATTTTTTTTATTGTTGTAAGACCAAGCTTTTATATCTAATTAGATCTTTTGATTATTTATAGATAAATTTAAATCATATTATATTTAATTATTATTTGAAGATAATATAATTTATCTATAAATACAAAACCATACCAAAAGTTCATAAATCTTTAATATAAGACTATTGAAAAGTTCAAACTCATAAATAACTAATATAACTATTTTCACATTTAAAAAAGGCTAACCCTCAATATTCAGTTCAAGTTATTGCAATTGATACTGCATGATAAAATTACTAATAATTATTACAAAATTCTATAGTGAAATGTTTTTATCAAATTCTATAGTTTGAAATGCTTTTTTTCATCGATAATGCATCCTCATGCAATGTTACTTAATAAAAAAACATTCCAAACCTTCCCTCTAGGGCATTCCTCTAGCCTAGTAATAACATATATATAAGAACGTATTCTAATGGTCTATTTGTAATGCATAAGAAGCTCTCCTCAAATTGTATAACAGGTGGAATTTTCTGAAGTCGAACATAAACTGGTCAAATTATGCACGCAAAATTACATTAAACAACATCTTGAAGGTTTTAATGGGAGCATTGATGGAAGCCATTAGAAGGGTTAGTGGTATCCAACTGGAGATGCAGCCTCTCTCAATTCTTTTCCCTTGTAATAAATATATTCCTGCAGAAGCAAAGATAAAATAATTAACCCTCGTGAAAATAGCGATTCATGATTTTAAAACGCTTCCCAAAATAATTACAAAAACTTATCTGAAAATGAATAACTTACTGATGCAAAATGATTGACATCGCGATGGTGAGCCTCATCAGCCTTGACTACCATGACCACATCCCTGAGAGTTGAATCTTTGTAAAGCCTCCAATAATCTACGGCTATGGCAGGTGTCTGACACATTTGGAATGTTGCCATTGTCCAGTTCCCTGAGGAATTCGGTATATGAGTTACTGGCTTCTTCTTCAAGGTAACCCGCAATCCTATGAGCAAGCAAGTAGAGCATAAAGTAGGCATTGAAGAACACTCCTTGCACTGTGAACACAAACGCTCTCTCATACCATTTGGGATTTGACACCTCCATGAATGTCATCAGATGCACCCTCCACCGTCTTGGAATCTCCTCAGTGACTTGCAGTGTAGGAGCATTCCTCCTACCGCCCCATGTACAGCAGCCACAGTTCCAAGCATCATGCACATTCAATTTATCTCGATCTTCATCGGCAATACATATCCCCTTTTAGCATAAGCTGTAAGTTCTACCTCAAAAGAACGAACAAATTCGAAAACCTAAGAAAGCCATCAGTATTCGATGTTCATATCTTTTCACAAGACTGGAATGCTTATATATGCAAAATGAACAAAAGAGAAAATTTTAACAGCCTCAGAATATGTTCAGAATATGCAGGGAACTCATCACCTCTTCATTCCCTTGTCCTCTGCTCCAAGTCTGTAGGTGTGATTTGTCTTTCCTAAAAGCGATAGATTATGATGGCATCTCAGGATATTGTTATGATCCAAGGTAAGACATTATGTAATGAGCTCTTGCCTTTGGAAACAATGGCACTGGAATCTCTTATATGAGTTATCCCACAGCCAAGGATGAGAGCTGTAGGCGTGATTATCTCAATTACTGACTAGCTTTTGGGGTTGAATTACGGAAAAACGAATAAGAAAAAGTGGTTCTTAAGGTATTTGATAAGTGTCTTTCTTTTCTTTTTTCTTAACTTTCTTCATCAGAAATCAGAAAACTTTGAGTATTATGATGGTACATTTGATGAGATTGTTTTCAATTTGAAATTTTATGTTTTATTTCTCTGAATTTCCTTTTGTATTAAATCAAGCTTCCTATTGGTAAGATCTTTTGATCAGAGTTAGAAGTAGAGTGGTACTTACAAACAGAATTAAAAAAAAGACCAAAGACTAAGCTTTGTAAAAATCAAAACTCCATTTTATTTAAACTTGTATGCATTTTCTGATGGTTATTGTGTCTTCTTAGATACAGGAATATCCAATAAAAAAGCAAAAGGGTCATGTACTGTCATGAGAGGGCAACTGTCGTTGGCAGAGGTTCAACCTCCAATCTATTGAACCTCTCTCAATGACAGTTTCACTCCCTTGACACATACATGACCCGTACAAAACCTATAACCATCAGAATATACATACAAATTAAATTAAACAGAAGGAGATTTTAATTTTCATATAGATTACAAAAAAAAATTAATACTGATTATTTTTCCAAAAATCAAACAATGAAATTTCACATTCAAAACAATCTAACCTAATGTACCATCATAATACTCTGAAATTTCTGATTTTAAAAAGAAAAAACTGAAAAAAAATTAAAAAAAACATTTATCAAACACTTTAAAAGAGAAAGTACTTTTCCTGATTCGCTTCTGTAATCCAAGCCCTAAGAAACCAGCCGAGATTCGAAATAGTCTCGCCCAGATCTCATCTTTCGCGGAGGGAAACAAAAAAAACTAACGTGAAAAGAAAACTCGCACACAAGCAATGGAAACATTTCTGAATAAGAGAATAATGAAATGGCTGGCCTTATAAAGGCACTAGCTGGGTCGGTGAGGCTTGCAAAAGCTCAGAATATTAAAAATAGATTATAAATTTTCAATTCCGCCGCCCAAATATGCGTGGGATTTATAGGTTTTTGTGTCACCGTTCTAATATTACATGGGAAATCACCACACCACTACCTGCCATTCAATAAGCATTAGTTTACGAGATGTCATTTATGGTGATAGACTAGTGCCACGCTTTCTTCTTCTTGTTTTTCTATTTCTTTTTACTTTCAAACCCTAACTATTTTTGGTTAAGTGGTAATGACATGTCTTTCTTTTTCAAATAGACTATAAATAGATTATAAATTTTCAATTTCGCCGCCCAAATACGTGTGGGATTTACAGGGTTTTGTGTCACCGTTCAAATATTGCATGGGAAATCACCACACCACTACCTATCGTTCAATAAACATTAGTTTACGAGATGTCATTTATGGTGATAGACTAGTGCAACGCTTTCTTCTTCTTGTTTTTCTATTTTTTTTTACTTTCAAACCCTAACTATGTTTGGTTAATTGGTAATGACATGTCTTTCTTTTTCAAATTATTAAATATCATTTTGAGAAATATTTATAATAGACTAGCCTGGTAATAAAAAATAACAAAGCAATTTTTTTTTTTTAATTAATAAGTTTACAGTTTTTTTCTTAAATATTGAATGAAAGCAATGGTTCTATAGTTATAATATTGGGCACATGCTAGTTGTTAAGACCACATATAACTAGCATATATATATTTAATAATATATATTCTCAGACGAGTTATATATATTATTAAATATATATATGCTAGTAACAGTCGTGAGGCAACATGTAATATCTTAAATAAATTATTTTTATATTTATATATTTTATGTTAAATTAATATATTATAATATGATAGTATAATATTTGTAATTCAATTTTATAAAATAATATATATAATTTAATATTTAAATTTTAAGTTAAAATATAAAACATATTTTTAGTATATTTATAATATTATAAAAGAAAGGATTATATCATCAATATTTAGTTAGGATTAGGGTTAGGGTTAAGGTTAAGAGATATAGTTAAGGTTAGGGTTAGGTCTAGAGATATAGTTAAGGTTAGGGTTAGAGTTAATTTATTGTTAGGATTGGGGTTAGGGTTAATATTAGGATGAGAGACATGGTTTGCATCAAAATTAGGGTTAGGGTTATCATCTAGATTAGCTTAGGATTAGGGTTTGGGTTAGCATGAGGATTAGGCTTACAATTAGGTTTAGGGTCAAGTTTAGGGTTAATAGATATAGTTAGGGTTCCAGGGTAATAATTGGGGTTAAGGTTATTAGAATTAGGGTTATAGTTATGTTTTGGATCAAACTTAGGGTTAGGATTATGGTTAGATTAGGGTTAAGAGATATAGTTAGGATTAGGGCTAGAGATATCGTTAGGGTTAGGCTTAGGGTGAGAAATATGATTAACATTATGATGAGGGCTGGTTCACATCAAAATAGTTAGTGGCTAACAAATGTGATCGTGGTTACACCGAGGTCTTTAGTCAAGTTTAGGGTTAATAGATAATATAGTTAGGGCTGCTACTAATTGTAGTTACATATCGATTAGTTATAGCTATGTTCTCAAATAAGTTTAAGGTTAGGATTACATAGTTGGGGTTAAGAGATATAGTTAGGCTTAGGTTTAGGCTAGATTAGGCTAGATATATAGTTAATCTTATGGTTAGGGCTAGAGATATAGTTAAGCTTATTAAACCCTAACATAAAATGAACACTCATTGAACTCTAACCCTAACACTAATTGAAAACTTATCATAATTGGACTCTAAAAGTGTTCCTAATTAAACTCTAACCCTAATTTAACCTTAACCTAAGTACTAATCCCAATTGAATTCTAGCCTTAATCCTAATTCAATTCTAACCCTAACACTAACCCTTACATATTAATTGAATCCTAACTATAACCCTAACTCTAAATGATCCCCGATCCTAACCCTTTAATTGAATAATAAACCTAACTTTGATTATAACCTAATTTGAACCCCAATTGTAACCCTAACCCCTTAATTATACTATAACCATAATTAAATATTTACCTTGATTGAACCATATACCTAACCTTAATTAAACTCTAACCATAATTTAACCCTAGCCCTAACCCTAATTAAACCCTATACCCAATCCTAAATGAACCTTAACCCTAATTAAAATGTAACCCATTAAATCTTAGCCATAGTTGAACCCTAACTATAACTGAACCATAATCTTAAGTGAAGCCTAAATGTACCTAACCTTGACCTTGACCTTGAATCCTAATTTAATCCCAACCCTAAAACTTAACACTAACCCTAATTAAAATCTTAATTTTTATTGGAGAACCGTAATTGTAACCTAACCCTAGCTGTAATTTAAACCTAAGCCCATCCCTAACAATAACAGTAATCCTAAACCTTATCCTAATTCTAAACCTAACCCTAACTATAACCCTAATTTTAACTTTACTCCTAATCATAATTCTAACCCTATTTGTAAGTTTAATTCTAATATCAACCCTAACTCTAATTGTAACCCTAACCCTAATTAAACCCTAAACCTATTTGAACCCTAACCCTAACATAACCTTGACACTAACACTAATCGTTCGAACCATAACCCTAACCTAACCTTAACATTAACACTAATCGAAACCTAACCCTAACCCTATTTGAATAGTAACCATAACCCTAGTTGAACCCTAGCTATAATTGAACCCTAACCTTAATTAAAATGTAACCCTAATTTAATCTTAGCCCTAGTTGAACCCTAATTGTAATTGAACCCTAATCTTAAGTGAAGCCTAAACATACCTAACCCTGACCCTTACCTTGAACCCTAACTCTGACACTTAACGGTGTCCCTAATTAAAATCCTAAGCTTTGTTGGAGAGGCCTAATTGTAACCCTAACCCTAATTATACCCTAAACATAATTGTAACCCTAACTAAATTCTAACCCTAACTCTAAACTATAATTCAATCTAAAGCCTAATTGCACCCTAACACTAACACTAACCCTTACCCTAATTGAACCCCAAGTCTAAGCCTCATTGAACTTTAATTGAACCCTAATTGAAATCCTAATTGAATTGCAACTCTAACACTAAATGAACACTATCCATAAATTAGACTCTAACCATAAAAAAACTTAAAATCTAACCCTAATTTAATCCAAACCTTAATTGAACTCTAACCCTAACGCTAACCCCACACTAATTGAACCCTAACTATAATTCGAACTTAAATTTAATTCTAATTGAATCCTAACCCTATTTGAAACCCAATTGTAACCCTAACCCCAAGCTTTATAATAGAATCTTAACCCTAATTGAATCCTAGTCATGACCCTTACCCTAAATATAACCCTACACTAATTGAACCCTAACTATAATTCAAACTTAAATTTAATTCTAATTAAATCCTAACCCTAATTGAATCTTACACCTAAACTTGATCATAACTATTTGAAACCCAGTTGTAACCCTAACCCCAAGCTTTATAATAGAATATTACCCCTAATTGAATCCTCGTCGTGACCCTTACCCTTACGTTAAGCCTAATTGAACCCTAATGCTAACACTAATCCTAACCATATTTGAACACTAACCTTAATTGAACCCTAACCTTCATTGAATTGTACCTATAATTGAAGTCTAACCCTAATCCTACTCCAAAATCTTATCCTAATTGAACCCTAAGTGTAATTAAACCCTTTCCAAAACCCTAATTTAGCCCATGTATTTAAATTTATGTGAAGTGTATTTATTTAGTATTTCTTATTGATTTATATTTTAAATCTTTATTTTTTTTATCTTTGTGCTTAAATATCTGATTTATCTTAGATATTTTCTTTATTTATATTTCATCTTTTCATTTATTTTTTATTTTTTATTTATTTATTTGATCTTTTCTAATTTATTCAAATCTTTGTGATCATTTTTTTATTTATCTTTTATATTTTATTTATTTATTTCATCTTTTAATTTATCTATGGTAAAGATTCTCAAATATTTCTGATTTATCTTTGTTTCTCTTTACTATTAAATCTCTTTGATTTATCTCTTTGGTTCTTTAATTTTTATTTTTATTTATCTTTGATTAGTTTTTTTGATATTTTAATCAAATCTTTGTGATGAAATCTCTAATTTTCTTTTTTGATTGATTTATCTTGATCAAATCTTTGATTTCTTTTGTGATCAAATATTTTTATTTATTTATTTAATTCATCTTTTAGTTTATTCAAATATCTAAATTATCTTTTATCTTTGATCTTTGATCTTTTAATTTTATTTATTTTTTAATCTTTGATTAGTTTATTTGATATTTTAATCAAATCTTTGAGATCAAATATCTAATTTTTCTTTTTAATTGATTTTTCTTTGTGATCAAATCTTATTTTTGATTTATTTATTTGATCTTTTTTAATTTATTCAAATTTGGTGATCGTTTTTTAATTTATCTTTTATCTTTGATTTATTTATTTCATCTTTTAATTTATCTATGGTAAAGATTCTCAAATCTTTCTGATTTATCTTTTATTTCTCTTTACTATTAAATCTCTTTGATTTATCTTTTTCATCTTTTAATTTATTTCTCTTTGATTTATCTCTTTAGTCTTTTAATTTTAATTTTAATTTTTATCTTTGATTAGTTTATTTGATATTTTCATCAAATCTTTGTGATCAAATTTCTTATTTTTCTTTATTTGATACTTTAATTTTGTGATCAAATCTCTAATTTTTCTTTTTGATTGATTTCTCTTTGTGATCAAATATTTTTATTTATTTATTTAACTCATCTTTTAGTTTATTCAAATATTTGAATTATCTTTTATCTTTGATTTATTTATTTGATCTTTAATTTATCTAAGATAAGGATTTTTCTTTCATCTTTTTGATTTATCTTTTAATTTTTATTTATTTACTTGATCTTTTAGTTTATCTATGGTAAATATATATTCAAATCTTTGTGATTTATGTTTGATTTTTCCTTTTGATCAAATCTTTTTGATTTGTTTTGTGATTTATATTTGATTTCTTTTATGACCAAATCTCTTAATCCCTTTGATTTCGATTTTTGAAAATATTTTAAAAGATAATTTCAATTATATTTTATTGTCTTATATTGAAGAAAACTAAATGATTTTTCCAATTTAAATTATCGAAAAATTATCCAAAAAATATATTCTTGTCTCATGGATGATATTTCAAATTATTGGTCTTCTAAATTTAAAGACATTCTGTAAAACTAATAATTGAAAGACAAACATTATTTTATCAATATATAGAATCATAATAGATACAAATAAAACAAACTTAGTATAACACTTGGCAAGTAATTTAATTCCCATCTAAATTGTCCTTCAAATTTAACTTGCAATATGACAAGTAATAGTCTTTGTGTTAGTTGCAACAAAATAGTGGTAAGACACTTCAACGCATTAAAATTGTTTTTTATCCTAGCCCAAAATGCATTAATACAATTGGTCGAAACCCACAACAACAAATATTTTCTACATATTTTCTTAGATTTTTCATCATTGTAATTTTTTAAATAAAACATGTAAATTTTCCAAAATTTATAATTCAATACACGCATAAAATTAGAACTCATCAGTAAATAACACTTTTTTAATTTGACTTTTAAATAAATTTTCTCAACAACACCAATTAAAAAATGACTCTAACCTCATTTATTAAACCATACTTAACAGAAAGAGAGATGATATTATTGTTTCGTCCATTTTAAAGTGCAAAATCCTTTTAAGAATGAATTTAACAAATGATGAAAGATGGAGAAAGGTCTCATTTCTGCTAAAATTGTTATGTTCATTAACAACATATATGAGTTCTATTGAAGAATGTATATTTATGGTTATTATTGAATTCTCAACCAGTAGATTTGCAGTTACCATCTGATAATCTTGTAAATAAATCTATATAAAAAAATCCCTGCAAACGAATAGAATATGAAATATAAAAAAAGTATGTAGAATAATAATAATAAATCAAAAAGAATAAGGAGGGAGCGCAGCCTTCCAACCCTAGCCGCGCCTTCCCTATCAAGGCTGACCACTCACACCTTGCATTCTGGCGTGTTGCCCTAAATTTCAGCGAAGATCCCCGTAAGTGCAGATTTATTTGCAAGAAATGAAAATGCCAAGCCAAAAGATTAATTACAGAACTTGGAGAAAATTATTTTTTCTATTTTTTTTAGAACAATGACAGCGCATTGAAGATCTTGTAACAAGGAGTGTACCTGGTAAAGGACTGGCAACCTTCCAGCGCTTTATTTATGTCTGCAAATTTTCTTCACTTGTTCCCATCAAATTGAAAGCATAAGATAGTCCTCAGATGACCATTGCAAGAAACATATTAAACAACCAGCAGCAGCAGCAGCAGCAGCAGCAGCAGCAGGAGAGGTATCCACCATCAACCACCTACAATTAATAATTATGCATAAAAGAATTCCATTTTACTCAGAAATATCACCGAATATTATGCTCAAACAGGCAACGCTAGCATAGAGAGGGGAAGATAAATCGTCTAAAATAGGAACTGTAGCTTCAGCGCTAGACAAATATAAAGCAGTTTTCAAACTCGGTTATGGATCGCATGAATCTTGCCTCCCTTGTAAACTCTGTAACAGCAGCCAAAAATACGTGCATGTTGTCTGGATTGCTAAGCAAGAAACGAATTTAAATACAGAAAATCTTTTAAGCACGAAACCTTCATGTAACGGTTGCATGCGCTGAAACAGGACTGACAGAATCTTCAAATTTTCACATCATCTTCCTCTTCCTCGAATACTGACAACTGGCAACGGCTACAGCGACAACGGTTACAAAATATTTATTGAAGACGTTTCTGATATATAAATTAATTTCGTGGCTCTTCCTTGAATACTGGCATTCCTTCTGTCTTCCATGATGGTTTCTAAGAAATTTTTGTTACAAAATCCATTGGTACCCTAAATTCTTATAGGGTGCCAAAGAGTAGAAAGTCCACCAAAGGCAAATTTTACATTGCAAATGGAATACTCCCTCGTTGAATAAGGAGGACATGCACTTTCAAGTCCATAATGGATCATTTCACAATATGCTAAGTTTCAATGGTTTATTCAGCCCATGAATATTACAAGTCAACTATGCTTATTGTAGTGATATATGTTTTTAATGGGAGTACTTAATATAGTTGTTCATTTGAATATTTAGTAGTAGTTTATGGTGCATGAGAAGCTTTGTGCACTTTCAACAGAGTGTTGGTAATGATATTGGTCATGGTGTCATGTATAAATTAGTATTAATTTTAGTGGGAGCTTAATATAGTTACATAGTGTGTTATATCTCCTTTGTTTCAAGATTCTGGTTCTAAGTTGTAATTACGATGTGTAGTGAGCCATGGATAATCTTTGATTAGAATATGGATGGTCTTTTTCCACGGTTTTTAGTGTTATTAGGAGCTCCTGGATTCTAAACTTAGATTGTAGTGAGAGATTAACGACATCTATGGTTCTATTCACAAATGATGTGTGGAGATTGTATCTTCTTGGGTTAGAGGTGTGGTTGAACTTTTCCTTTTAGAGCTCATGGTGTTGATTTCTTTGATTGTGTCAGGGCCATAGAGGATCCCTACCTGGGATATGGTTATCAAAATGCTTGGAGAGCTTGGTTACTCATTTCAATTAGATCTTTGGCAGTGATGTGAATTCACAATTTGATGATGGATGATTATTTTAATGTGATCTCCTAGGAGGGGATCTAAGATCATTATATCTTGATATGTTCCTAATTCTATAGTTAGTATTTTCACAATGGTCTTGTTTAGTTCACTTTAGCTTTTATTACTATGATTTATAGGGTTGTATTTGAAGTTGGCACGAATTGATCGATAGATGCTTATGGAGACTAGAGAGACTTGGGCAAGAGTGACAAATCTCTTTTTTATGTGATTATATATTGAGATGTTACTATCTGATGAAAATTTTAGTAGAAATATCGAGGCTTGCCTATTCCTAGCTATGAATGTGAATCTATTATGGACCTGAAGAGAAGATTGTCATTGTTTGATGTTTTGCATATGACAATATCCTATCCCACTCTTAGTGTAATCGGGAGGTGAATGATATGAGAGGTATTTCCCACTCGAATATCATACGTATTCTCTATTTTGTATCATTTATTCTCATATACGCTAGTCTTGAATATAAATTTTTTGAAGTCTTGTTAAGAAGAAGATGTGTGGTTTACAATTTATTAAATTGGTCTCTTTTTTTGGCCTTGAGCTATGGATTTAGTTCTGAGGAATCATCTAGAGAGGTGCATGAAATGGTTGGTTGGTTTGATCTACCTTCAATATCGGAGGTTTACATCTATTCGTGACATGTTTTTATTCCATTTTAACGATAGATGTTGATATCCTGTTAATCTAGCAATGGTGAAGGAGATATTACATCTCAAAACATGGTAAATGTTAGCATGGAACAAGGATATGGATTGATTTTTAGGTTCTCCCTTTGGTCGTGGTATTATTCTTAGGTGTTTTGTTTAACACTGTTGAGTGCAAAGAACTTGGGTAAGCTATTGAGACTAATAGTGAGAGAGTTATTGTAGAATATCTTTTTATAGAATTTTCATATCATATGTTTCCTTATTATTATGTAATAGATGAATTATCGACATCCTCCTTGTGTAGTATTATAAGAAGACTTGGTATGCCTTGATCTACTTTTATATTTGACATTATTCATGTAGTGGGAGTTTATGCATATACATGTATTGCTATCC
>VCHN02000767.1:0-30409 GCA_007115665.2 Sequoiadendron giganteum | reverse complement strand
AAGGTTACCGAAATATAGCAAGAATAACATATGCGTCAAGGCGCCAACCTACCACCCCGACAAGAATTCACCACACAATGACACTTACTGCTCAACACTTATGATAATTAGCCACACCAAAAAATTCAAAAATAAAATGGTGAATAATATTAAGAACGATCCTCATTAAATAGAGGAATTCCCAACATGCTACAATTAATGGCCATCCTGGTTCGCTCGCATGACTGAAAAAATCAATCACTTGCATGTTGCATCTTAGTTGTCGATCACTATGGATCAAAGCTCAATCAACGAGGATCATTAAGGAGTTCCACTTGCTTTATTGGTCGTACTTTAGAAACAACGAAGAACTACTTTAAAACTACCACATACCCGACCATATCCCAATACCATTAATCCCTAGCACATGCGTCGTTGATCCTACAATCGTGAGAAAATCCCAACCACAAATTGAAAACATCGCTCATCCCCATTTCATCCTTCCCATATGTGTTTCATCAAGCGATGGCTAATAATCCAATGATGAAACATCAACTGTAGACCTTAATCATGTAAGCATCTTGACTAATGGTACTTAACCACATCACTGATCATGCATTGAAAACCACCCACATTATCCTAACTTGCGATAGAGTGAGCACACACGATGGAGAAACTTAACCCATCAGCGGTCGCGAGATCCATCATAACTTGCAAAGGGCAACATTTGACAATGGAGAAACCAGTGATACAAGCCACAAATACTTCTTAGGCACCAAAATCTAGTTCATCGCTCATCATGAGTTAGCCCAAGGTAGACCAACCTCAACCAGTGAAATGTTGCATCCTAGCGATGGAATACGACCCAACCATCGATGATTATGGGTTCAAACATATCCTGCACAAGACAACCAGTGATAGTTAAGAGGGTAGCGATGGGTCAAAATGTTGACTACATTGCTCATCGGGTGTCATTTCCTCATGGACACAAATGAACAAGCAAAGGCATACAAGTGGCCAATACAAAAGAGGAAGGGCATCACTCATCGCAGGTTACTTGATGAAACTTGAAAATGGATAGGCGATGAGTGATGCAACTCAAAACCTGACTTAAGGAGAAATTGACAACACGTGCGCCAAAGGTTGCTTTTAAGGATGACCTAGTCATGATAGGCAGGACAACAAGAGGTTCAGTAAACCATGAGATGCAAGGCCATGAAGGATTAATGAAAATACCAGGAACTGGCATAACCAATCAACTTGAAAAGAGAAAGCCGGAAGCCAAAATGGACATGAAAATTTCACAAAACTAAGACCCTAGGACAATGATCATCGAGGTTTAACCATATAATTCAGTGGAACCAAGAATATTTTAAGGGTTCCACCATACTCCAAAATTCCACATAGACATACAAAAAACAACCCTAATACATAGTCATTTCCCTCTAGGGGAAGGAAATAGATCCTGTGTTGCCTTCAAAATTTAGCTAGATGGAGTGACTGTTGCTTATCTCGTCTTTCGAACACGCTCACTAGTCCTCCTCTCTTCACTCTAGACCTTCAACTGATACAATAAAAAGTAAAGATGTTAATACATAGAAATTGAATTGTGGAATGACATATAACAAAATATATAATCACTTACCACATATGTATAGTCATCATGCACATTTACAACATCACCATGTCCACAATCTGGAGTGACAACCACCTGTAGCAACCATCAAGATAGAAGTTAAACTACATAAAAGTATCATGAATATTTTATATAATAGACTATAAAAGAGAAAATATAATTTCAAATTGACTAATCTATTCCATACCTCTCCCAATGGATCAAAACTGGCTATTGTTGTAGCAAATCCATGGTCCATCATGCCACCAACATCACCAAGGCTATCTCTTGTCAACAACTACAAATGAAACAATATCTCAGGTATCATGTTGATATAAAGACCAAGAGGGGATAATGGAACATAAGGTGAAATAAGAGAGGGTAATGGGATGGGAATAGAAGGGTGATGCAGAGAGGGGGCTCAAATTCATTCAAAGTGACAACTTGCATTCAAGAGACATCTAACAAGATTAAAATGGCCTATTAGACTTATCCAAACAATCCTCAAAGCTTGACAACAATCGGGATTCTAACTTCTCACTTTCACCCATGTAACCTAGCAGTAGTGCAAACTCAGTTTTTGGCCTTTAACTCTCATGCTTTCCAAAACACTTGACAATCAGAAGGTGGATTCAAATACCCATTTCAAATTTATACAACACATCTCTTAACCAGATACAAGTCTTTGGACCAATCCCTTGAAATTAGACCATCAACATTGTCCTAGGGCCAACGTTACAAAATGAGTTTTCATTCCTTTTTAAAGGCTTCTCCTCATCAAACCAACACCCAACTTCCTTACAACTACTTTTTAAACCTCTCATGATCCTTGCATTACAAATTTGTTGCATTTATGCAACTCACAAATTTAGCACTTTCAAGTTTTGACTCTTTATATTTTCCTAGACCCTCTTAAACACCTAAACTATTACAAATAGTCTAATGAGACCTTATTCAACTAATAAATCATGACTTACTCAAGAAAACATCATCCTATCTACCTTGACACCCCTTGTCAACTTTGGCAATTCCTTCCACATGATTTGCAAACCTTACAAGATGAATACAAAAGCCCCTCAAAGTTGATCAATTACAATAGAATGGTCACATTGGACCTTATTAAGACTCAAGGACTCAACTCAAACATCATAACACACCTTTCCTATCAAACACTTAATGAAGAAACATAGAAAAGAGTGGTTCCCCTACACCAAAGGGATTAATGGAACATAGGATGGACTAGTATAGATTGATGGGATGGGCTAGGATGGGATAAAAAAATATAGGGTGGACAATTAGAGGTTAATGGGATGCGATTATTAGGGAATAATGCAACATAGGGTGAATTAGGAGGTGTCTAGGGTTTGACTATAGTACACGAAGTGCAAACTTGACCTGTGTGTAGCAATAATAGAGAAGAGTTATCTAGAATGAAACATTGATAAATATGGTATAACATAGGATGATATAAAGGAACATAGGGTAGAACATAGGGGATCATGGAACATCTAGGGTGAAATAATAATGGGTACAATAAGCTAGGAGTAGAAGGACATAATGACACATAGCATGGACTAGAAGATATTAGTGGGATGGGCTAGAAGGGGATCATGGAAAATAGGGTGAACTATTAAATGTTAATGGTAAGGGATTAGGAAGGAATAAAGGAACAAAAAGTGAATTAGGAGAACATAATGTGACACGATCAAGGAATACTTGAATGCAATGTTTGTGTTTCTCATCAATTTTTTAGATTTGTATATACACAAAATTATGAAAACTAGCTAACATAGATTTACAACACCATTAATGAATAAAGGCTACTTGAGTGTACGTTGTTTGAGGATATGAATCATGAGGTGTGGAGGAAGAAGGTGCACCAGGAAACTATTTGAAATCGAAGCATGTTATGAGACAAACATTCAAATATAACATTCAACTATTCAAATGCAATAATAATATCTTTAATACTAGTTGCATACCTGTGGACTCATCGTCGAGAATGTATAAGGGTCTGTAGGAATAGAGCATGCCTCATGAACAGTGCGACCCTAAAATTTCATCATATCAAAATTCTACTAATTTAGTTATTCTTAAATTTCAAAATATAATTTAATAAACAACATTAAAATAACTTGCTAAATTTTACCTGAGTGTCAATGTCGAAATGTATCATTCAAAATATCATCTGTGAAAGCCATCGCCTCTGCAACTGATGTAGGCTGTGTAGCTACATCACGAGCACTCTGATAATCATATGCAAACAACATCACAAGCACCACAATGGTGGGGTGGAGCTCGGGGCCTACACTCTCCTCCACACCGAAGCTCTACTAGAGGACTCACACACTGTAAAATGGTCTAGGTGAGTGAGCCAATCGACTTCATCGTGTCCACCTCTACACTGTCCTTAACAATGGAAGGAACAATGACATGCTCCACCATGGGTCTGCCAAGGCTCTCGGTGCCAATTGTGGATTACGTCGTGCAGCAGGTCTATCATGTGTGGAGCCCCCACCTCTACCTTGAAAGTCTAAGATGTCAAAATAGTTTGGCATTTTATTGAGGACAAATCGCAATAGAGTTTCCTCAAAAATTATTGTGCACCTCATGGTTATTGCATGGAGGTTGGTCAAATACCATCCACCACTGCTCCCAAAAAATATTTTAATTAACTCATGGTGGCACCAATGGATGGGGAACCTCCTGCATGCATGAGACAAAGGTTCATTGGTTTTTGGGTCTATAAATAGGGCACACAAGTCGGCTTTGCTAATTTTTAGTTTTTTGACATCTGCATATGACAAACCACTAGCATAAAATTGTCTCATCTCATGCCTCTTATTTGACCAAAAATTCATTTTCTCGCTCATTTCTCCTACATGAGTTACAATTGACTTCAATGATTCAGCAATCCCTCTCCTATAAGGGTGGGTTTCGGCATGCTCGGTTAATCTTGCAATTAATTGTTGAATGTCTCTTTTATTGTTTTCAATTTGATTTTGAATATTTTCTTGTGTTCCTTGAGGATGCCTATGAATTGATGGAGGGGTTTTGGGTTGTTCTTGTATAGGAGGCTCTTGATGAGGGGGTGATTGTGAATTCTCAATGTTTTGAGGTGGAGATTCATTCCCTGAGAATTAGAACAAAGTTTTATTATAAAAATCTATTTAAATTTGCATTCTAAATCAAATTCGAAATAAATAGAATAAAAATACATACCTCTTTGCAATCTTTGACCTCTCTAACATGTTGGCGGCATCCTCGTGGAAAATGGCAAGCTAAGGATACAAAATTGATTTTGATATTGGAGTGATAGGGAAATGGAATTAAACAATTAGATTTAATTTCCTTATTTTCTATAAATGAAAATTATATTAAGTTGGTTTATTTCAAGAAATGTATTATTATTTCCTTGAAATGGAAATTGGATTTAGGAAATCCTAATGGTAGTTTTATTTCCTACCTAAATTGCTTATTAAATTATGATTTCTTTTGTTCACGTAAGTTGGGGAAATCGGTTAGTTGTGTATGTAAGTCTTCCAGATGATGTTATTTTATGAGGGGGTTGTTGTGATTTATGTTCCAGCCCTTTGTTTTTCCTTGGGTAGTGCACTTGGTTGTTATTCAGTTTAAACACACGGTTACTACGAATGGGATGTGTTGCCTCTTGTATTTTGGCTGGGAATTTGATATTTGTTTGCGCACTGTGTTTACCCTTAGATGATGGATTAGATCCTTTTGTTTTCATTAGGGGAGTGGCTTTTGTTAGGGGCCAGAATCCTAAAGAGGTAACCTGGGTAACCTATCGAAATTAGTTAATCAAGTGAAAACTATAATTTTAAAGTAATTAGGGGTTTCAGGTAGCATCTCATATTAATTTAGATAAGTTATCCTCGTTCATGGCTCAAGTGCACATTTGGGCTTTGGATGAGTGGGAAGGCTTGGAATGGTGAAGATCAACTGCCTTGTCCCTTCGAAAGGTATTTTGACCCTGCATGAGTGATAATGGGGGTCGGGGATCGGTTGAGGTTGCCAGTGTTTAACTAGGAAGGGGGTCAGTAACCTATGAAGATCCGCATTGGGTAACCCATGTCGAACTTGTGTGATGAAACTCCTCCTATGATAATATTTTGTATGGTTTAGTTGGTGTACTTGATTATTTTACTCTGGAAGCAATGTAACTTTTTTGTTAATTTTTGTACTTGTATGGTTTAGTATTGTGAGTTGCCTATGTCTAGAGGTTGTTGGTTTTTCCTAGAAATCCCTTTTACTATCTCCTAGCACGGGGGGTGGGCCTTTGGGTACCACTTGGTTGGGTGGAACGTGCACCTTACACCATTGGGTTTCCACTTCATGTTCATGATGCCGGGATCTTCTAGGTTGGAGAACTCGCATGTTCTAGTTGCTTTGTACCATCTCTTATGTTCTATTGGATCTATTGGATTTTATTGTATATGTACTACTCCTCATTTTTATTCGAGGAGGATCCTTGTTGTAACATCATTGTATGATCTACCTCATTTTGGAAATGAGCTTTGTAACTGATTTATTGGATGAATGCAATCTATGAATGATTCTTGAATGCAATTTGTATCTTATGAGATGAGTTAATGTTATTGAATGTATGCTCATTATTTCATGAGTATTATTTTGTATACTATGGATTAGTTTAGTTTTATATGTTATGAGATTCAAATTTAAGATTTGTTACGTACCTTAGAGGATGTATACGTTAGTGTAGTTCACTTTACTTATTGTTCTTACACTTTAAGAAAAAAAATTGTTACGCTTTCATTGTAGTTGCATCTTCCTCTAGGGTGACATGGCGGGGCATTAAAAAATAGCTATATGTTGAGTTCCATTTAGGGTTAGATGTGGATTACACATCTATTCCTTCACATGCTAGACAGGGAAAAGGGAGGTTTCCTGACAAATCTCAATTTAGACATGCAGATTTTCCATCGCCCGTCAACAAGAGGGAATTAGTTGGAACAAACCTTTTGGTTCTTCCAAAATGTTTCGAACTAGCAATAGCAGGAGGTGTAGCAGCAACACCTACTAGATGTGACCTTTTTGACAGTATTTCGATGATTGCTACTCAAGTCGATCAAATGTCATCTGATCATGTAGGAAGATACTTATTATGTCTATGGATTAGCCTTCCTCCCACTGAGGATACATCTGATAATTGTGATCCCTACATTCATGCAGAGCTACCATCACCGTCATATGTGTCCCAGATGAGTGAATCCACTCTATGTAATGTGTGGTCAGTTTCCATTGTTGATTTACTATCATCATACCAGTTTATCAGTGATGAGTATGGGATTCCTTTAGATGTTGCGTTGGCTCATATTAGATGACATTTTGGTAGACAGTCGGGCCAGGGTGAAGTGGGTTCACAAGATGATCAACATATTCTAGACTAGCCTACAATCCCTACACAACATCGGGTTGAGGTTATTGCACATGATGTACATGGCACATACAAATCACTTATCTTTGACACTAGTCCTTTACTTGATACAGGTGTCCCTGATGTGACCATACATTATCGTGATATTAGTGACATTGGTAGAGTGCTCCAAGGTGAGATGTAGGTACTTTCAAATAATCTATATATTTTGCATTCTAAAAATTCACATACATATATTAAATTTAAAATTGACTTTAAAGTGGTTATTACTCTTCATTGAAATCTTGTATTTGAAAATTTCTAGCAATATGAGGATTTTTCATGCTTTGGAGATTTGGAGCATGCAGACGATCCTATGCATGGTACATTTGAGGTACATTTATAATATTTAAAGTAATTGATACATTCAAACATCGAAAGTAAAAAAAATTAAGATGAGTTTACATTTACACATGTACACAAGTACATTAAATGAATTAATGTACTTTCTTGTGCAGGGAGGCGGATCAAGACATGGATCGAGACAAGGATTGAGATAGGTATCGAGCCATGGATCTAGAGAGAGATCAGGACATGGATCTAGAATGGGATTAGGAGAGAGATTGATTCACAGTCATACTAGGCATCCTCCACTTTGATTTGTTTTACATGCAGACACATGATTTGTTATACATTTTATATTGTGATTTGTCACATTATGGTTCTTAGATCATGATCTTCACATTATATACATTTTACATTATGGTTTCACATTATGGTTCATCTTATTATGTTTTATAGTATATATATTTTACACTATGGTTTCACATTATGGTTCATCTTACTATAGAAATAGAAATTCTTGAAGCTAATTAGGGTTTTGAGTTGGGAAACTTTAATATTCTTGCTCACTTTTAATCTATAAAACAATTGAATTAATTTAATGATTTTTGGTTCAATAAGGCAGTTGGGAATGGAGTGTTGAATAATCAGGGCTTTACAATGGTTGTTTTTATAAGTGGGTATGGATAATTTGTTACATGGTTTCAACATGATTTTTTGTTTTGTGAAATTTGGCTTGGTCTTTGTTTTTAATCATTATGTAAGCTCTAAATTATTGAGTTATATGTGTTCTAGGATATGATCCAAGTACTTTGTCCAGTAGCTTTTGCATCTTAGGATTTTGGATATGTTCAAAGGCCAATTTACCAACTATGTTCTAAGGGTTTTGACAACTATTTACACATCAATTATTTAACATTTAACAATAAACATAATATTAAAATATTTAAAAACCTCTAAAATAATCATATTTTTATTTAATTTTCATGTTGCATTAAAAATTAAGAATAGGTAACTTCCACATTCACTATAAATTCACTCAAAGTTATTGTGTCATCTTGCTTGAAATTTTTTGAACCCATTTCTGTGCTTGAAAATTATAGTTCATCACTACTTAAAAAGATTTTAGAATTTAATAATCTATAATATTTAAAGATATTTCAAACAATACTTTTAAGAAATGTAATTTTTTGATTATATGTTTTGGACACTACTATAAATTTTGGGAAATGTAGTTTTTAGATTTCATACCTAATTAAAATTTAAATAATGATTTGTATACCATACTTCACAGATTCATTTTTACTTTACTAAATCAAGTAAAATTTCATTTTAACTAAGGTGCTTGAGGTTAATGAAGGATTAAATATTTATTTTCAACCAAAAATTAAATTTCATATTTAGATTTACAAATAAATAAAATTCACTTGAAAATGAGAAAGTTATTTATAAATATTACTATTCTATCTGTTCAAATTAAATTAAATTATATCTTTTTATATGTTTCAAAAATTAAATAAAAATTAAATTATTCTTAATGTAGATAAAATAAAATAGTTCTTAATTAACCCTTTTTATGTATCCATGTATTAAACAAAATAATTCTAAAATTAAATTAAATGTTATTAATTAAAAAAATAACTTTTTCTAGGAGAAAAATAAATTTATACTAAATTAAAGACATGCAAATATAGGAGCACCAAAAAGATTTCCAAATGCCCGTAGTGATCACAATTAAAGAAAAAAGATAAAAATCCACTAGGGATTCTTATAGAACCAATTGACAAATGACAATAAGATGCACCACAAATAATAATAAAGACATAATTTCAATGACAATGATATTCTGATGAGATGATCTTGCTAAATATTATAAGTTTCAAATAAAGAAAATGTGTGATGCCAATAGATTCTAATAAAAAATAAATTTGATGAATATTATGGATGAGAAACTGTGATAGTATTTAACTTCACAATAAATGTGACTTTATTGATTGACTATGATATTACATTCATTTCTATGCTAACAAGTATGTGTTTGTGATTCACAATCCAACATAGGAAGGGAAGGGTTTCAGGAATTAAGTGAAGAGTGTTGTCAACTATAGTGTTTTTTATATCATCAAAATTAAGATCAAAATTATGTGTTATAATTATGCACCAAAGATATCCACAAACATGAGGTTAAACTCATAGGTTAAAAAGTGAAGTATTCACACTTATTCTCTACAAAAATTAAATAGTTTTAACACACTCTTTATTGATTTCATATTTTTTATAATCATTACATACCTAGTTTAGCTAGTGCTAAAGAAACTTGCTTCTATTAATAAAATTAAAACTTACAATTTTTTTTGGATCTATATTAACAAATAAGATCACCTTAAGAAAATTTATAAGAAAATAAGATCACAAAAAAGAAAGCTTCATGGGCTACTATTGCATGAAATTATTTGCATTCAACATAAAATAAAAATATTTTCAAATTTAGGTTCAAATGATTTTTTTATTCAAGGGGTGAACACTTTTGACCTGAAGCTATGAATTGGTGAGGTCACAAATGGGGGACGTCATCCCCAATATCTTAAACTTCTTGGTGCATATAATCTGGATCCTCTCTATCTTTTATTATCTCTAAAACCTTTTCATGGTCTTCAATAGGCAACCTCCACCTTTGTTTGGCACACCCTCTTTTTGGTAAAGTTTCAAGATTTAATCTTGTTGTTATAACTAAATGACTATAATGTAAAAGCATTTTGACCTGGCATATAATCAATAAATATAATGGAATTTGTATCCATCTTTGTTTTTTGATAGTATGTGCCTTCAACAACCACTAATGGATAGTAGGATACTCTTATCCATCACCATCTATCATTGATTCTGACAATTTGCATTTTGGTTATGTACATCTTAGTAGATAGTAATCTACATCTTCTGTATTGTCAGGATCTGCAGGAATAGAAAAAATATATCTTGTACACACCATGTAGTAAACCATGCTCAACTTAGGTAGAATATAAATCAATTTTAAGTTAAAATTCAATTTTAAAATTTTAAATTTACCTATAACAACTAAATCTTATACACGTTCATAATCAAATGAATACAGAGGATCATAGATATCTACAATTTCATTATCTTCAAAAGAGTTCGAGCAAACTTATAATATGACTAATTATTTGAAAATTAGTAATATTTGATCGATCAATATCTATAAATTTCAAACATCCAATTAAAAAATGTATAAAATTGAAAATTCAATTCATGTACACATTGAAATTCAAAAAAATAAATTCATTTATGTACCTTTAACTTCCCAAAAATATCATGCATTGTATATTGAGTCATGGGAAGCAAAATTAATTTTGCACCATTCAACAATTTCATTTGCATTCCTTATGGAACTACCTACAAGTTCATGTTGGTGAAATTCCAAGTTAAGAGGTTTTGTAGTTGAAAGGAAAAGACAATCTCAAAAAACATAATTAGATTTTTTCTAAAAATCCATATGGTGTTACCTACAAGTTTGTGTTGGCGAAGTGCACACTTCACACATGCTCTGGCTCCATCATGCTCTCCTTTTCCATGTCCACTCTCATAGAAATTCCACAAAATTTGTATGTCACGTCTAATATGTTGTTGGATTAACCAATTAAAAGCTTTTGTAGACTTAAATTGTCCGATGATGTTACAACCAATTTCATTTAAAACCAAGATAGTAAAAATAAACTATATGTGTACGACATATAAGTCTGAACAAGTTAAGTAAACAAATAAATATATATTTAAAAAATAAAAAAATCAACACTTACTAGTACATCCATCAGACCATATCTAATGTTGTGAAGCATTTATTTGACGTCATCTCGGGTCTTCAAAAAATATTGTAAAACAATGGGCTACATAGCTTCTATCATGACCTATATTATCACTGATATAAAAGTGAACCTCTTTAATGATAATTTGTTCATCTTTGCTACTTTTTAAACCATCCACATGTTCTTTTACATGCATATAACAAACTTGTACAAATATTGCAACTTGTTCTGAATGATAATATTGACTTTGAATCTCAGTTTGAGGACTAAATGTATAGATCTCAGAGAAATCAACAATAGAGAGAATAAAACTCGCTGGAAAGAAACTCTTTGAGTCACGAAATTGCTTAGCTTTCCATCTAGCACCATGACAATGTTGAATATGTGGATATATGATATTGCAAAAATTTGTTCATAAACTCATTTTAAGACAATTCACTCTCTTTGTGAACAATTTTTCTAGTCTCAACTCCTAACTTTGTTGAGTATTTCTTATATTCAAATATCTTCCACATAACTTGCATTGAATGATCAATATTGTCAACCTGTAAAAGATTCTTCAAATTTCCACAATCATTACATATATTTTGTATACATTGCACTTTCAATTCATCTAAATCTCCTAATTTTTGGCATAGAAGAGACTTCACAAATTGTGTTGTACTTCTAGGGATGACTATATTTGGATTCATGACTGCCATAGATTTTTTATATGACTGTAGGTGTAGATGAAATTCAACATGATTTCAACAAGTCTCACGTATATTATTTATGCATACAAAACTTGGTCGTAGTCTCTCAAACATCCTTTGACAAATCTTCACATCTGAAAATTCTTCCTTGAATGCTTCAAAAAGTTCACTTTGTGTTGTATCTATAAAATGTTTTGGATGTGAAATTTTTTTACCATCTTCACCTTTTATTTGTATTGTGTCCCTTCTATTGGAAGAAACACGAGAGTGGTTGTTCCAATATTCAATCACCTATTCCTTTACATTTCTGAGATTTTATCTTTTCGGGGAACCCTACAAATATGTACCCAATTATTCTCAATATTTCCATCCAATCTATCTCTTTCTGATATATCTTTGAACGGTTCTCCTAGAAACATTGAGTAATTCAGAAATTGCTTGAACTTTCCTTCTATGTGATAATTTCTTACTAGAAATTACAGTCATCAATTCTCTACATGCAACACTTAAATCAACAACTCGACTCTTGTTTTCAATAGAATTCAATGCTTCTTGCAGGTTTTCAACTATAGTTTTCTTTAATGATCCTGATGATTTTTTCTTATTATCAATCCCTAATAACTCCAAAAAATGGGTCATTTATTTCCTCCTAAATAACTTTGCAAATAACCGTGCTCTTCCAAAGTTATAGACTTTTCTTCAAAAAATTCATCCCATACTCTTTTAGAGTGTAATTTTATTATGCTTTTAGATAACATATCTTTAGATGAAATATTATTGAAAAGGGATTCCTCATCCATCTCCATAAGATTTTCCATACCAAGGAAAATATTTCAATCACCACCTTCAATTTGTCTTGGTACCTGTACTCCTTGGTCATCAACAATTTCCATGGGTTTTTCTTGAGAAGATGTTCCTTCATCCACATTTCTAGTATCTCTTCTTCGATCATACAACCTTTTTCTTGTCTTTTATTCCCCATCACAAATTGCTCTGGTTTGAATTCACTTGCATACAAAAATAATGTGCATTCAAATTTTTTGATGTTTGTATTGGATAAAGTGTCCCCTAATATCATGGAGGTATGACTATTTTTTACTATGAAAACAAGATGTGAACCCATCATTGTGTATGTGGAAACTGTTGTTTGGAATCTTCTCCTCTATGAGAAAACCTAATTTGATAAAAGTGGATGATCCTAGTCAATAGGGTATTTTTTCCTTATCATTTGTCATGCTCATCTCTTCTTGATCATTTGGGATATCGATTTGATCCATGGTAGCTTTTGTATCTTCTTCTTTAACTTGATCTATAATAGCTTCTTTTTATTCTTCTTTGATGTTATTCATGTCATTTGTTTGATTATATGTGTCCAAAGGAGGCAAGTCTCATTTTGGGAAATGGTTAGCAAGTCCTTGGTCTAATCAGAATTATTAGGGGGCAAGGGTTGGTTATAGGTGATTTGTTGTTGAGGATTTGGATTGTTAGGGGGTGGGGGAAGTAGTGTGTTATTAGGGGGTTGGGATGTGTTTTGTGGGGTGATATAATTGGCATGAATATATGAGGTGGGGTGAGATTGTTTGGTTATAGTTGGGTTGGTGGGGGCATAAGTGACGCTAGAATTGGGGGGAATAGTCACCCTTAGGTGTGATGAAAGTCAGGGTAGGTTATTTCGGGGTTGTTTTATGTTTTTGTAAATAGGGAAATTGGTATTTATGATGAGAGGTGGTGTGGTACTTGAGGAAAATGGTGGGTTGGTGTTGGATGAGATTATGTTTATGGAAGAGGTTGTGTTTGTTAATGGGGGGACATTAGGTTGATTTATGTTAGTAGAAGAGGGGATATTGGTATTAAGTTGAGGTCCCATGAGATGATCGAAGAAATTATTGGATGATGAGGGGTTATTTGAAGGATCACTATTCCTTGATTTAGGATTTTCTTACTTAGGATAGGCAAGTTCCTAAGCAGAGGTAGATCTGAAGGATGGTTTTGAAAAATTTAGCAAAATGGTAGCTACTCCTTAAGCTAAATTATCAAAGATGCAACTTGAGATAGGAAATTTCTTAAGCTACCCTAATATTAGGAAGGGTGATGAGGGATCTAAATTGTTTCCTAGTGAAAATTTTGGTTTGCAAAGTGGTGACATGATAAATGTTGATTTTGGATGATAATGATGAAGAAACTAATGATATGGGGAAGAGGGAATGATATCAAGCCCAAGGTATGAAGATAATAGGTGATTATAAGGTGATAATATGGGAAAATTTGGATGGTGGGGGAGGGTGAGGAATAGGTTTTTTAGGTGTGAAGATGGGGTGATTGGTGATTAGAAGACAACAAAGTTACAAATTATGTCAGACTAAACCAGGGAGCCCTAGGGGGTCGAAGTTAGAGATTCACATTTTATTTTAGGACAAAGTCACAGTTTCATGAAAATGCAGGCGCAACAAATTTTAATCTAGGCACAATAATTTTTGACAGAGGCACAAAAAGATTTGTCTCAAGCATAGTTTTAGTCTTTTTGGCAAGAGATTTTAGAAAACAATAAAACATATTGGCTGATTTTGGAAGTTTTTGATGTTTTCAAAGGGTATAGCCAAATCCTTAACCCTTTGGCTAATTCATCTTCACATTTTTTGCACAAAAAGACACTTCAAGCACTTGATTACAAGCCCTAAGCTCAAGTAGGTTTATAGATTAATGTGGGCTCACCAACCAAGCAATCTCGGGTTAATGCTCCTTGATACTCAAGTGGTTCTTTGGGGCACCCTTTCTCATGAAGGCGGATAGCTAGAGATCTAATAGCACAAGGTCGTCAATGGATGCCATGGGCTCACCTTCTCTCTCTCTCCTTAAGAACTATCGAAGTTCACCACAATGAATTCTATCTCAACCTAAGGGAGTACATGGTGAGTAACTTCAAGGTATGATATACATCCCTTGCACCACACTAACCTACGTCTGATGGCTTTCTAGGATTATGATGGTTTTTTAGGGTCTTCGATATACATAAGGTACGTGAGGCCCAAACCGTGAACACTAATTTGTCACAAGCATGGATCAGAAGCTGCAACGAGGTACTAAGAGCTCAAACCAACCCTTCACTCTTAGCCTAGAATCACCCTAGGAAATCAAAGCTCCACCAATTACGATGCAATTAGATTGGGGTACAACTTTAGTTCCGCCCCTTTATATACCATGTCAGTACATGTGGTTGGAATCATCCCCTAGGGTGATGAAATCCCTAGGCAGGTCCCCTAAAATGAAAGGCACACTAGGTGTTTTTGATCCCCAAAATCACACAAAGCACGAGGGGAGTGCATACACACAAGCTAGTGACCTTATGTTTACCTAAAACATTGATCTAAACAAAATGAAGAGATGTAAATATTTTTGATCCCCAAGATCACACTAGGTGCGAGGGGAGAGCATATGTTTATTACACCCTTCCAAGCACACAAAACAAGTTCATTTACCCTCTAATCTAACTTTAGTGCCTAAATTGGTGGAAAAATGAAAAGTCTTGGCCAAACGTCCTGCAAAACCATAGATTAGTTGTTTTTTAGTATTAGTCTTTGACGATCAACAACTACACCACTTGTTAGTCCAAGCATTAGCTCAAAATATTTAGATCAAAACACAATGAACATATAAAACACAAAATAAACTAGAAATGAACATATAAGCATGAAAACACAAAATAAATTAAAGAAAAATACCAAATCTTTTGCTTTGGATGCTTGATTTTCCTCAAATTTAAGTATTCAACTAGATAGCCTGTGACAAATGATTAGAAAATTACTATTTAGTATTATATGCCTAATGATTTAAGAATGAAAGTAAATAATAAAATTTTATTTTCTAAAAAATAGGAAATAATTACTTCATTAAAAAGTGGAGGAAAAATGGAAAAAACCTAAAAAATTGAATAATAAAAGCTGACTAAAATAATTATTTCATTAAAAATTGGATGAAAAATGAAAAATAAAAATAATAAAAAATTCAAAAAATTAGAAAGTCGGTTGGCTATGTTTCAATAGAAATTGGATGAAAACGGAAAAAATCAAAAACATAAATTCAAAAAAAATAGAATTTCGGTCGACTGTGATCTGGCCGAATAGGAGTCGGTTGAATATGCTTAGGCCAGAATATATTCAGTTGAGTAGGATTCGACCGAATCCTATTTGGTCAAATATGTCCAGATGGCAGATGAATTGGCAACAAAGTCACCATTTTTTCACATTTCTAGAAATTTCCAACTTCTGGTGAACATTTCTTCAATCAATTTTTTTTTTTAAAAAGAAGAAAAATACCCTTTTGTAGAGCTCATAGTGTGTTGAATCCAAAAAAAAAAATATTTATATTTTGATTAGTTTTAGTAGGTAAATATTTTAAAATATTGCAAGTAGGTTGTTCAAAGTCAACAAGAGGCTCAGTTGAAATTAAATAAAAAATAGTAAATCATCATAAAACAAATTGGAAAATATATGATGCCCGAGAGGAGAGAATCCTCTTCAAAAGGGTTTTTTTTTTTTTTGAAAATGAAAAAGAAATACACAATAGTTGGTGTCAACTGAAAACTATCAATTTCAAGTTAGTTTGATTTTAAAGTGTTATTATGAGAAAAATAAACATCAAAATTTCATTTTTTTTCCATGCCCTAGATATTGAAGTCATCTATTTGGGAAAAAAATCAGGAGAAAATGAATTTCTTTTCTATTTGTTTCTTGACGTCAACTAAACATCACTTTTTCTTTAAATTTTCAGCATTACAAAATCTGCTT
Organism: Sequoiadendron giganteum; assembly: GCA_007115665.2. Taxonomy (NCBI): domain Eukaryota; kingdom Viridiplantae; phylum Streptophyta; class Pinopsida; order Cupressales; family Cupressaceae; genus Sequoiadendron; species Sequoiadendron giganteum. Next base: position 13,778 of record VCHN02000767.1, on the reverse strand, counting down.
TAAATTGATAAAAAAATATTTAAATTTTTTTTTTTAAAAAATGAAAAATTACAAGAATAAACTTCAACACAAGTTCTACATTTTATTAGTTTACATAATTTTGAAATTCAAAACATAAATACCATTTTTATGTTGTTTAAGTTGAGAACATTTTATCATGTTGGTCAATTCATTTATAAAGTGTGACACAGGTTTGTACTTTTACCCTACTCTTCTAGTTTCTCTTATTTTTTGGATCCAAAACTATCAATTTTGGGCCTGTAGGTGAATTTTTTTGAAGATGAAAACCTTGCAATTGAGGAGGCAACTCCAATCACTTTCTCCAAGCTTGTAACCTAATCTTCAATGATTCTTCCTGCTCCAAGACACCTAGATCCGCAAGCACACATGTAAAGAGGAGAAAAACTTGTTGATTATTAGTGAATGGGGGTTTTCCTTGGTCAAACCCCTTTTAGGTAATTAAACCAAATGATATATTAATGGAAGATGAACATGAAACATGAAACATGAGCAAAGATACCTTGAATTATTTCTTGTAATGCAAATTAGCAATCTAGCATGAAATGGCCATGAAGGATATAGATCTGGATCTTGAGATAAGTGTAGAAAAATTCTTGACCTTGGATCTTGAATGCAACATCACAACACTAGCTCAATAACATGATTGAAACTTGATAATCTTGACATGATTATGGATCTTGAATTTTTGCAATAATTGATGAAAAATTCTACCCTTGAATGCCTTGGAAATGATCTTGTAAACTCTTGAATGCTCTTGTGAACTCAAAATTGCTTTTATGAATGCTCTCACAAAAGTCTTAGATGATCTCAAGAAAGCTTAGGTTAAAACGAGCAAACAAACCTTCTATTTATACTCAATTATGCAAGAATTCCCAAAACTACAACACTACAAGCCGACATCAGATCTAGGAGGATAAAATCCTGCCAAAAATTTGAATTAATTTTAATTTTGGGCCACATGGGAATCATTCGCCCAAGGTGGAGAATGAGTCCCATTAGGCATAATTTATGGGACCATTTTCAAAAATTCTTAGAAAGGTGTGAAATGAGGTTCAGGACCCAACAACCTAGGTGGGACTCATTCACCCAGGGTGGTGAATGAGTCCCAGATCACTAAATCTAGGTCAAACAACCTGAAAACACCCGAATTATGATTGGATATTGATTTGTGTCGGGATCATCCTCAAAAAGATGCATTAAATGAGGCTTGTTGATGCAAAATAAGGCCAATTAATAAGGTATGTGTAGGATCATGATGGGCCAAAAAGTGGCGATATGATGGCCCATGTGGTTGGCAACTTTTTTTTTAACCCAAAATTGATGAAACGAAAATATTTTTTAAAGGAGATTCTCAGCTTTCCACCAATATAAATTATGCTTTACTTTGAATTTAATAAATAATCATTATTCATTTTCTATTTGAATTACAACTAAAGTCATGATTGATAGGTTGATTGAAAAACATCTATAGCTTTCAAACTATATCACATTTTTTGAATCTGAAACATGCATCACATTATATGCTTTGTATACTATAGGATTAAAAAAAATGAATTTCATGAAGTTTTGACCAATTTAAGGTGGTGAGACATACGAGTTTTTATATTTTCTAAAAGTTGTAATAAAAAAATCATAATTAATTATTTACTTGGAAAAATATTACAAAAAACTATGCATCACATCAGCACATGAGTCCTATACTGATATCTAAAATCTTATTAAAAAATATTATCATTTTATTGTGTTTAGGGTGGTCAGACAGACACCTACTTCTTATTTTTTCCCTGTAATTGAAGTACTACTACATTGAAATTTCAAATTTTCACCAAATAGATTTTTTTTTAAAATAAACTTAGTAGTTTAGAAACTACACTCAATTTGCTACAGATTCTATTCTTACATATTTTTGAAATAATATAGATAACTTATTCAAATTTTTATGTTAGGTTGCCTAACTCTGATTTTCTGAATTTTCATCACCACTTAAGGGCCTATTTTTTCCATGATGATCTTGCACATACCCATTAAAGAAGCCCAATTATTAATGACAACCCTAGAAAAGTGTGAAAGTGTGTTACAACACTTTACAACACTCCAAATAAGGTGGGATTAGGTTAATTTAATTCACAAGGGCCCAAGACCTAATGCGAGTGTGTTAAACATATTACAACACTCAATCAAGGCAACATTAAGCTCGGTTTAACAAGGAGGGCCCAAACAAGCAAGGAAAAATAAAAAGGATACTTTTTCCCTTGCCACATTGAGTAACAATCAATTACACTTGTCAGATTTTGTTCAATACTGTTTCAATATATTTTATACAAATTTAAGAGAAAGTAGAATCCAGATGAAAAAACATCACATATGGTCAAATAATTGTATGGGATAGTTCAAGAATGCTCGAATGTTCTATTGGTTAAGTAGGGTTCACAAGGAACATAATGTCCAACATATGCACAAAGTGTTTTGAAGCTACATACATGGTAAAGGAGAATATGATGGAGTTGGTGCATGTGTTAAAAGAATTCTTGCTAGAGAGAAATTAAAATTTAAGGATGCACTAAAATTTAAAGATGCTCGTGGGATTGTGTATTGTTGCAATAAAAAATTATCTACAAGATCAAGTGAGTAATCTACAGTTCGTTGATTCTTTTGGTTGGTTGAAGAAGAGAAAATTCTACCTAGACTTATGGCATTCATTTAAGAGTTTGAATGCAAGCACATGGAATATTTGGACAAGGGATCTTGCATGGATTTGTCAGTTTTGTGTTTTAGGATATTGAAAAGCATGTGAAAACACACAATGGGTTGAAGAGTGGAAGAAAATATTGTTGACAAGTGTTGCACAAGCACATGATCAATATGAAATAACTGTTGGTGTGTTTGTCATTGATGTCAAAGATAATTGATTTGGTGTGTTACGGATGCCTAAGATATATTTTCATTTATCTCAATGTTGGTGCAAAGGAACTTGAGGAATTTTTCATGGTGTCATATGCAAAGGATAAACTTATCATAGTTGATGGTGTTATGGTATTCATTCATTCTTTGTTTCATGTATGGTGTTCAAGAATTCACAGGATGATACCGATGCAAAAGTGTCAAAGGCACTATTGGTGCAAAATGAAAAGGTGTTATGGTCCATCTCATCATTTCATGGTAATTGATCATTTCTTCATTTCATGGTTCATCTTATGATGTTTAGGGTTTGATGTCAAAGGCATGTCATCATTCAATCAGAGATATTGAGTGGTGTTGACAAGTACTTGTCAAATCTATACGATGGAAAAGGTTTGCATAAAGACATGATTGATGAAGGCATAGATTTTTTATTAAGGTCTTCCTATCCTTATGAGGGTCAAGGTTCTAAATCCAATTGCATATATTTCTTTAAATTTCATCTTCTTTATCAATGTCAAATATAATATTCTTTGCATCTGAAACTCATGATGACTAGCAGAGATCATCAACAATCACATCATTAGCAAGTCTATTGATTTTTTAAGATTGATTAGGATTCCTTATTGTTTGGAATATTGTTTTAAACCCTAATCATGTGCAAGGTAAATTACAACTTTTCTTTTGTTATAATTTAAATATGACTTGCTATAATAGGTTAAAATTCACTTAAGTGACTAATTAAGGGTTTCAAATACATTGTTTGTATCGACCCCTACTCTTAGGGTTAACCGGCTTGGGGGATGCTTAATTCATTTTAAACCACCTAAAACAAATCAATGGTTGATTTTTAATTCACATCATGGCAGGCTTAAAAGGTCAATCGTCTAGTTTTGAATTTGGCAACGATTACTCCTCGGTGATCAAACTTTGACATGCATTTTGAAGCTTTCGCCATTTGAATTATTTAACACCATTTTATACCTATATTACAACAACTATGGTTTTAAGGAGTTTTTCAATGCATTGAGAAGGTCAGAATCATTGTTTGAGCTCTGTCAGAATTTTATGAAGACCTTGATATCATAGCTTTGAGAAGAAAAAGCATAATGAGGGAGATTTAAAGAATAGAATATACAAGAGTCATATGAAGTCTATGTTGATGTTCTTCATCTATATTTGCTTTGCATTGAAAAGTGTGCTATATTAGATGATCAAATTGTGATGGACAATGAATGAATCTATTTTACAATGCTCTAAATATACAAATATCCACATGTCTTGAGTTGTGTGTCATAACAGGGAAATGAGTCTATAAAAGTATTTTTTATCTGTGTGTTCATTTAAAGAAGGGTTTAGTCAAGGTGTATGCAGAGGATTGATGCAAATACTTCATGGTTATTGTCATTGTTTATGTCTATCTGTTAGTTGTGTTTATTGAGTTAAGGGGAACCTTATGAAGAAGTCTTTGTTCATATATGCAAAAGGGGTTTTGAATGCTTATATATGAAAAATGAAATTGTTGATTTGGAATGTATTGTAAATAGAGTATTACTCTATATTTTTTCCTTTATTTGCATTAAATTTTTTAGAGTTGGTGCTCATGTAGTTCATTGGAGTTGGTGCTTCTATATTTATTTTTTATTTGCATCCTAAGCATATTGTACTCAATGAGAGTTTGGTCAGTGAGACCTAATGATGGAGTTGGTGCTCTATTGTACTCAATGAGAGTTTGGTTAGTGAGACCCAATGATGGATTTGGTTCTCTATTGTACTCAGTGAGAGTTTGGTTAGTGAGAAATAATGATGGAGTTGGTGCTCTATTGTACTCAATGAGACCTAATGATGGATTTGGTGCTCTATTGTAATCATTGAGATTTTTGTCAGTGAGACCTAATAGTGAATAAATTGTGAGAATTGGATAGATCCAACTCACATGATGCTTTTTTCCTTTATAGGGTTTTCCACTTATATCTTGTGTCATCATGATCTTTCTGTGGTTCCATTGAATTTTGTGCTTATCACATGTTTAAAGTTGCTTAATTTTATTTGTTTTTGTATAAAACTGATTCACCCCTCCCCTCTTAGTGATCTTGAGTATTCCTACAATTGGTATCAGAGTGGTAGGTTCCCAGTAGAAGTTTAATCAACTTGGGTTGATCCTGATAGTGGAATACTATGGCAAAAAGAAAAGGACAAAAGAAAAAATTTAGTGCTAAGAAAAAAGTTGTTCAACAAGTCCCAATCAAATCATGTGATGTGTTGTTCAGGAAAAAATTTAGTGGTGAATCTTTGCCAATTGGTGAATAATTGAAATCGGGACCTCCAGAAATGGCGAATAGTACAAGCTAAAAATGATGCTGAAATCTCTAGGTTTTTACAAACAAAAAAAATTATCTTGATTAATTCGCCTGTGTATTATATTTTAAATGATACGTCATTGGAACTGATTCACTAGCAATTTATACTATAATCACAAATATCAATTATATTCACCAGTAATATTATATTCATACCATTAATTTTGGGGAAATATCACCACAATAATAAATTACCATTTAATTCCATGGATATTTTAGCTTTGAATAGGGCTTTTATTTATTGCCATCAAATCATCACTTAGATTTTTAATCGAATGGTTGCAGGTTGATTCCATGGCCTAATAAGCACATGCCTTTTAAAAGGATTGTTGAGGCTCAAAATTTCTTTTGGGCCACATGATTAAATCTAATCGTGTGGCCCAAAACAAATTTTGGGCCTCAACAAGCCTTTTAAAAGGCATGTGTGTATTAGGCCACAGAATTAACCTGCATCCATTCGATTAAAAAGATAAATTTCTAATCGATGGTAACATTTAAACTTTTCCATTGACGCAACGATGAGAAGGCAAAATTCTGTAGTGGGACCCAGTTATAATGATGTGGGTGACATTGACGATGAGGATGAGCAGCTGAGATTAAATAAGGTTGATCAGACAACATACTAAGCTAGTGGAAGACGATGTACGTCATGAACTATTGGCAATAGTGAACGGTGGAGATCAAATAGAGCTTTGATCGGATGTCTTTTTGGGAGCTTGGTGCGAATATTGTAGATTCCCTTCTTGATTCTCTGAAATTACAAAAGTAGTGTACCTGTGCCTTGGTGGATCTCTCACCATGACAAGTGTTGACTTGAATGATGATGGTGCAAACATGAGGATGACAAGGTGAGTGTGAACCCCAGATCTAGTATGAAAGCCTATCAGCGTGAGTGAACATCATCGATAGGACACTTAGGGATGTCCCCCTGATACAACGATGACCTTCCAAGTAGAACATCATCGGGAGAAATTCGCCATTGTAATTAATATTTTTAGTGAATATTCACTATGATTTGCCAGTGTGATTATTATTTTTTACCAATAATTCATTAAGATTTGCTAGGATTTTATAAACTTTTTTAATAATGTGCATAGATTCACCAAAAAAATTAATAATTTTTTTCAAATAAAAGGAAAGATTCGCCAGGATTTTACACCTTCGCCGAGGGGGGGGTTTCTTAAAGTTATCCCTGGTGTTGTTTCAAGAAATACCCCTACCAATTGACACACGATATGATGTATTTTAAAGAGAAGATGATTTTGTAGTTGGGAATGTTGACAAAGAAGGAGATCACATTGTGAGTGAATTTGAACAAGAAGGTTATTATATGTCAAGAGCTCCTTTTTTTTATGGCACTAATTTTTTCTTTCTGGAGTCTTAAGATTAAGTATTACTTGTCTTCTTTGGGATTTTGTGTATGGACATTTGTAGAAAAATGTTATGCAGTGCCTTCAACACCTCCTTCTACTACTGATGAGAAGAAGGTTTATGAATGCAACACAAAGGCCATGGATTCCATTCTTTGTGGTTTGAAAAATGAGATTCTTGTTAAATTCATGCATCGTAAGATTGCATAATATGCTTGGGACAAGCTAGTCAAGATTTATCAAGGTGATGTCTTTGATACAACTGATAGTAGTTCTAAAAGTACTAGTGATGAATAAAATGGTGAAGTAGGGGTTGATCTTGAGGGAGAATTGATTTTTTCCCTAGATGAGATCAAGAAACTCAGAAAGGAGAACCAAAGATTAAAGTTGTAGCTTCAAGAAGAAAATGATTCCAAGGCCAAAAAAAATTCATCCCTTGAAGAAGCAGAAAAAATAATCATATATTTGAACTTGCACAAGTTCTAGAAGTTAATAAAATAGATGAAGAAGTCATAAATCAATTTAAGGAAAAAGAGGTTGATTGTGAAAGATATGAGTTAGAGATAGTTTCTTTGAGAAAGGAGCTAGAAAAGGAATCTTCCAAGTTACACAAGAATCTTCAATTTGAAAAGAGCATTGAATTCTTAAATGATATGTTAAGCAAGCAAAAATATCACAAGGATAGTATTGGTTTAGGCTTTGAAAAAGGGCAGAGTTATAAGGTTAGAGAAAATCCTAGGAAGAAAATAGATCTAAACTATGATTTTGTTGCTCCTAATATTGAAGACAATAATAAGACAATAGAAAATACTCTTGTACAAGCCAATAAGAACAAGTTTAGAAGATATTTTCATTCAAGACAACATCAAATGACCAGGTTTGAAAACTCTTTACATGGTTATTGTTATTCATGCTATGAATTTGGTCATAGAGAAATAGAGTGTTGGATGCATGCAAGAAATAATTTTGAATGGAACAACAATAAAATTTCTTGTATTTTGTTAAAGAATAATTACAATAATGCATGTCATAATTGTAACAAAGTTATTTACAAAGAAAGATATTGTAGGACACATGAAAGAAATACCTATGGATTGTTAAGAGACTATAATTATTTTGTTCCTCTTGCTGGTTACAAGGTCATATGCTATAGATGCAATAAGTTTGGACATAAAGCATAGTATTGTAGGAATAGTTTAATGGAACCATTTAGTCATCACAAGAAGACAAGCACTGTGAAAGTTTGGAGAAGAAAACAAGAGAAAGAGAAGAAAGAACCTAGGCTTGTGCATACTGCACAAGTGACATCCATAATTTCTTAAAGAGTAGCATGATGTCAGGGGAGATGATTATTGGTTTATTATTTAGCCCCATGGACAAAAACAAAGAGGTTGTACATCAATCAACAGTTCTGCTATGGTATTGGTCTAATCAATTTTACGGTGCAAGAAGTGATATCATCCATGGTTTGATTTTTTTATATGATCTCATTTTCTCATTTTTAATATTTTTCATTATTTCTCATTCAAACATAAGGTGGTTCACAAACATTCAAACAGTGATTTGTATATCTCAAACAAGACGGTAGTAGTGGTTGATCAGTGGTAAGTTATAACATATTTGATAAGTTTTTGGTGTTAAGGGTAGTGGCACAATGACATTTTGAAGTGGCATTTTTTATCAACCAAGGTAGATACACTCTAGTCTGATGTATAGTAGAACATATTATGACCTTATCTTGACATGACCAAAATTTAGATCTAAAGAAAGACATCCAAATGCATATAATAATTCCATTCATCACTTTTCAATTTTGTGCAACAAAATCAACATGTAAGATGGAGAAGGAAGAGTAGGCAAGGATATGTATGTGGTATGATAAAGAGGTAGCTCTTGAACATGTTTAAACATTTCTATTTCATAGTTTCAACATTGAGGACAATCATTTGAGATGATTGTAGTTTTCATTATAAGATGTTTTAGATGCCCATCACTTTTTTATTGCATCTAGAAAAGTATTTGTGGATACAAGTTTTAGTCAAAGTGGAAAGAACACAAATATAACAAAGGAATTCTATAAAATCTTGCAACCTATCTCAAAGCAAGCTAAGATCCATCAAAGCTCAACATATTTCCCTATCACAAACCTTTTCCTAAAAATTCTATCCTTGCTTGAGTAATTTTTAGGATAAATGTGATAGACCTAGTGCAAAGGTTTCATGGTTGTCAATCCTTCTTAAAGATAGTAAGAGATACATAGAGGGCAGTGAGTAAATGTTTCCAAGGGTATATGTGACATTGTATAAGATGAGAAAGACAATAATAAAGGGTGGTAATAAGAAATTTTTCAAAGTTACCATGAAGAGAGATAGTCCTTTGCATAGCATCATGTCAACCTATCTATTTCTTATTTTTGGATTGTATCTTCTTGCACAGTGTTAATCATCCTGAGAAACAAAAGCGTACAGTGGTAGTGATGGTATCACATTGACATGACAATAAATGGTATTTTTTCAATTCAACTATGTAAACATGCTAAAATTTTAATGGAGGTCTATCTATTTTTCAAGGGGGTTAGCGATCCTTTGTTATTTGATGTCAAAGGGGGGGAGATTTGAAGAGAGTGGAGTGTTGGTTTGCCATCAATGAAAAATAGGTAGTTTGATGGTTTGTTTTTCATTGATGTCAAAGATACTTGGTTTGGTTTGTTATTGATATCTAAGATACATATTCATTCATCTTAGTGTTGGTGCAAAGGAACTTGAGGAACTTGTCATGGTGTCATATGCAAAGGATAAACGTATCATAGTTCATGGTGTTACAATATTCATTCATCCTTTATTTCATGTATGGTGTTCAAGAATTCACATGATGATGTTGATCCAAAAGTTTCAAAGGTACTATTGGTGCAAAATGAAAATGTGTTATGGTTCATCTCATCTTTTCATGGTAATTGATCATTGATTCATTTCATGGTTCATCTTGTGATGTTGAGGGTTTGATGTCAAAGGCATGCCATCATTCAATCAGAGATATTGATTGTGTTTGGTAGGTACTTGTCAAAGGTATACAATGGAAAAGGTTTCCATAAAGACATGATTGATGAAGGTAGATATTTTTTATTAAGGTCTTCCTATCCTTATGAGGGTCAAGGTTCTAAATCCAATTACATATACTTATTTAAATTTCATATTCTTTGTCAATGTCAAATACAATATGCTTTGCATTTGAAACTCATGATGAATAGCAAAGATCATGAACAATCACATGATTAGAAAGTCTATGGAGTATTTAAGATTGATTAGGATTCATTATTTCTTGCAATATTGTTCTAAACCCTAATCATGTGCAAGGTAAATTCCAACTTTTCCTTTTTTTAATAATTTAAAGATGACTTGCTATAATAGATGAAAATTCACTTAGTTGACTAATTGAGGGTTTCAAATACTTACCATCCCCTACTCTTAAGGTTAACCGGATTGGGAGGTGCTTAATTCATTTTAAACCACCTAAAACAAATCAATGGATGATTTTTAATTCACATCATGGTGGGCTTAAAAGATCAATGGTCTAGTTTTGAATATGGCAATGGTTACTCCCTGATGATCAAACTTTGATAGGCATTTTGAAACTTTTTCCATTTGAATTAGTTAACACAATTTTATCTGTATTAAAACAATGATGATTTTAAGGAGTTTTCTAGTGCATTAAGAAGGTTGGAATCATTATCTAAGCTCTATGAGAATGTTATGAAGACCTTGATATTGTAGCTTTGAGAAGAAAAAGCATAATGAGGGAGATTTAAAGAAAAAAATATACAAGAGCCATATGAAGTCTATGTTGATGTTCTTGATCTATATTTTATTTGCATTGAAAAGTGTGCTATAGTATATTATTAGAATTTGATGGACAGTGAATGAATTTGTTTTACAATGCTCTGAAAAGCAGATATTCATGTGTCTTGACTTGTGTGTCATAACAGGGAAATGCGTCTATAAAAGTCTTTTTGTTATCTATGTGTTCATTTAAATAAGGGTGCAACAAAGGTGTATGCAGAGAATTGATGCAAATACTTCATGTTTATTGGCATTTTTTATGTCTATTTGTTCATTGTGTTTGTTGAGTTAAGGAGATACTTATGAAGAACTATTTGTTCATATATGCAAAAGAGGTGTTGGATGCTTATATGTGAAAAATAAAATTGTTGATTTGGAATGTATTGTAAATAGAGTATTACTCTACATTTTTTCCTTTATTTGCATTAAAGTTGTTAGAGTTGGTGCTCCTATAGTTCATTGGAATTGGTCATTGAGACCGAATGATGGATTTGGTGCTCTATTGTACTCAGTGAGAGTTTGGTCAATGAGACCTAATGATGGATTTAGTGTTCTATTGTACTTAGTGAGAGTTTGATCAGTGATACTTAATGATGGAGTTGGTGCTCTATTGTAATCACTGAGACTTTGGTTAGTGAGACCTAATAGTGAACAAATTGTGAGGATTGGATTGATCCAACTCACATAGTGGTTTCTCCCTTTCTACGGTTTTCCACTTATAAATCATGTGTCATGGTGATCTTTATGTGGTTCCATTGAATTTTTTGATTATCACATGTTTAAATTTGTTTAATTTATTTTTTTGTATATCACTAATTCAGCCCCTCCCCTCTCAGTGATCTTGAGTATTCCTACAATAACAAATGAAGACAATGATCAAGTGTTTGCATCGCATGACTATGACCATGTTTCATATCTTGTACAAGAAGGTAATTTAATTCAATTTATTTAATTTTATTTCACTTTATTCCTATTTTGTAATATATATTTAATTATATATATGAATTCATATATGTAGATTGGTCAAATTATATGGACACACAAGTTATTGAATCAAATTTTATTTGCAAGACATGTGTATGTTGTTGTTACACCTGAGGAGAATGAAGAGGAAACAAAATATTGGTTGGCTTGTTGTGTGGAGACTAAACATAATTTAATAGCACCTCAAGAAGATGAAGATGGCTATCATTATCCAACAAGTTTGGTGATCCCCTTAAGACATCCCCTTATGAAAATTTTGAGAACTTCTTTGATGATGGCTATCCTTATCTAACAGTTTTGGTGGTGGTTGTTGGCACTTGGCTATGAAAATACCTAACAAGGAAGAATGGTTTTGTTGCATTCAAATATTATGAAACACATAATAAGATTATACACTACTCACATTTGGTGGTGACAACAAATATAAAACTAGTGAGGTATTGTGTAAGACGTGTAAATAAAGAGCTATGGAAAATTTCTATGGAAGAGCATGAGACAATCATAGATGCATTGCAAAAAAGAGGGGATGCAAATGGTACAATGGAATAATTAAATACAGGTAAATATATATAAATTTATATATTTAAATACATGCTTTAATGATATATTCATATTTCTTTTGTAAATAGTTAAAATTGATTTATTGTCCTTTAGTATCCTTAAGCCATCATCAAAAATTCATCACATACTTTGAGAGAAAAAAGAGGATGCCAATTCAACCTACAACATGAAATACTTGTAAATATAGGTAAGTATATATAGTTTTATATATTTAAATACATGTTTGGATGATATATATTGATATTTCTTAGGTAAATAGTTAAATTGATTTATTTCCCTCAGGTATCCTTAAGCCATCATCACATTCATCACATACTTTAAGACAAAAAAGAGAGGATGCGGATTTAACCTAGACAACATGGTTCATACTTGTAAATATAGGTAAGTATATATATAGTTTTATTATTTAAATACATATTTTGATGATATATTGATATTTCTTATGTTAAAATTTATTTATTTTCCTTTTTATATCCTTAAGCCATCATCACATACTTTGAAACAAAAAAGAGAGGAAGCAGATTCAACCTACACACATGTGGAATACTTGTAAATATAGGTAAGTGTATATATAAATATATATAAATTTAAATACATGTTTTGATTATATATTCATATTTCTTAAATAATTTTGATATTAGGTGGCATGAAGACGCTACATTTTGATGATTCACCACAAGTTTTAGATCTTCTTGAGATGGCATAGCCACATTTTGTAAACATTGTTTTGAGCTGGCATATATGCCAAATTTGTATATATGTATACATAATTACTCTACACTTATATATATAAAAATTGATATTCTATATATTTTGTTTGTTATGTGCATGTTTTCCTACTTTGAAACTTAAAATTTGAATTTATAATCACTAAATATCATGTATATTATTGTTAAATTTGGTTTCCTTGGGTACCTTCACCAAATTTTGAGAAATTCTTTGATCCCCTTAAGACATCCTATTAGGACATAAATTATATCAACATTGACACTATTTTTGTATAGTATGTGATTTTTATGATGAGTCATCTTCTAATACTTAATTACATCAATTGTGATTGAGCATGGGACATGTACTTTGAATTCTTTAATCCCATTAATAAAATTTTGAGAACTTCTTTGATCCCCTTAAGAAAATTTTGAGAACTTCTTTGATCCCCTTAAGACATCCTATAATTTAACATTTGTATTATTTCACATTAATGTCCTATTAATTTCTTGACTATGAATCATATCAATTGTGATTGAATATGAGACATGTACTTTGAATTCTTTGATCCCCATAAGAAAATTTTGAGAACATCTTTGATCCCCTTAAGAAATTCTATTACGACCCCTTAACACATCCTATTAATGTCCTATATAACATACTTGTGTTAAATTATTTTTTAACTCCTAAATTATAATGCATGAAAATATTGAAATTTAATTTAAATATTGTTTCATGACAATAACTAATTAATAACATGTTATGGCCTGCTGTTGTTAATTTAGGAGGTATTTAATAACATATTATGGCCTCCTATTGTTAATGTATAATAACTTTATCATGATGACAAGTAAGGGGATCAAATTTGGTGAAGTTTCCCAGGGTAACCAAATTTCACTAAATTACATATACATTTTTTTAAATGTATATTTAGGAGGTAATTAATAACATCTATTATAGCCTCCTATTGTTAATGAATAACTATACACTTACCATTTTGATAAGATATTATTGATATCTATTCATACTTGTGTATGGAC
>VCHN02003650.1:0-12500 GCA_007115665.2 Sequoiadendron giganteum | reverse complement strand
CTCGTACGGAGCCCATTACCCGAAAGTCTCGAAGACGCCTCTACTCGCGAAAGGCGGGTCTGCAGAGAGTGCAGCGCGCATGCGGCCACCTCAATTTTATAAGGCCGCCCAGAGACATCCATTTCCCAGGCATATGCCCCCTACACGCTTGGAGTGACGCACCCGCACACAAACATGCCAATCTCGACTGCCGCAAACAATCTCTCCTTGACAATCCTGTTGCCAAGTGCCAGCGGAAAACATCGAGATTATTGATAGTAAGATCCATGCAGGCCGGAGAGCGATGGCAAAGATTTCTCGTCTGCAGCACCGGGAAGAACATCCCGTATGGAGCCCTTTACCCGAAAGTCCCCAAACCACCCCTGCTCGCGACATGCCTACCCGGACGGGCAGCACCGTGCACGCGGCCACCTCTATTATAAGACCGCTCAAGAGCATCCATTTCCCAGGTATATACCCCCTACGCACATGTAGTGGTGCAACCAGCACGGACAAGCACGTCTCGGCCACCATAAATCATTCCGTTCGAAGCCCGACTTCGGTAACCATCCTCCGTGGCAAATGCGGCCCTCCTGAAGGGAACAGGTACCCTACATACGCCGGCCGGAGCGTGAAGGCAAGGAGCATCCGGTTCACAGGAACCTGGGAAGAACATCCCGTACAGAACCCTTTACCCGAAAGACTCGGAGCCGCTCATGCTCGCGACAGTCATGCCGTGAGCGAATGCACCGTGCACGCGACCGAGTAAGGCCACTCAAGGACATCCATTTCCCAGGTATATGCCCCCTACGCACTTTTTGTGGCGCACCCGCACGAACAGTCTCGTCTCGACCAGCATTAGAAAAATTCCCCTCGGAGCAAGGCCTTGGGCACAAATCATCCAACGAAAAATGTAGCTCAACGGACATGGAACGCCTACGCGGGCCGAAGCATGTCGACGCGGAGCCTCGCAAGGGACGTTTATACGTGCCCAGAACGGGGTCTCTTTGTCGCCCATGCCCCACCACCTACGTGAACAGGCTTTTGCCTCGAAGAGGGGGCCGCCACATTCTCGGGGACGAAGTTCGATTGCAACGATGCAACGTGCCAAAGATGAACAATGGCACAAATGCTAGTAACGTGCACTTTGGGATCGACGCATCATTCGAAGACAACCGCCAAACATCGAAAGTGTCGCACTGCTTTACGATAGAGACGTGCATGGCGAATGCCAACCGAATACAAAGGCGAGAGCCTCCGACTGCACCCCCTAGAGAGCACAATGGAGGAGCTCATTCCAAACTGTTGTTTCGTAAATACCATCAAGGAACCGGCACAAGCGCACACAGTCGTCCTCGGGAGAGGATAATTCGAGTGATGGGTCAAACCTAAAAGCTCCGAAGATTGCCTCCAGGAACAATCGAGAATGAGACCGATTACATGTTGTCAAGTCTGTTACTGGGTGGACATGACTTGCAAGTAGGAAATCGAGCAACCGTCTCCATGGCCCGAGGCCAAAGCTACGACCGACTCGAATGACCCCAACAATCATCACGCCACTCCTCGCAGAGAATATCGCACCGCTTTAACTTTGACACCGTCCTGAGATCACGTAGCGCGTCCACGGATAGAGGCACCGGGATGTTCCAAAGCTGAGTGAAGAAAACACCCTGACAATCCCCACACCTTCGACATGGATTTATTAGAGCGACACAGTGCTGACCTTTCTGCGCGAGGCGTCCATCGTCGAGATGGTTCGGGAAATGCAAAAGAGCCCCTGCATACCAATCGGGTGTCCTTGGGGGCAGTGGGGGGTTTTTTAAGTGAAACCGAGTGGGTGTTTGGGGTTTCGGGGTAAAACCATAAGGGTGGAGCCGAGCATTATGGAACTGGTAGGGGTAAAACCGGGAGCAGGAGAAATTGTGGTGGGGAGCAAACTCGAGCGCACCCTCACAAGCAACCCGAGAGTTAGACAGAGGCTCCTGAGGAATCTCTTTACTGGGGCCGAATTTGGACGAGTCTGGATCGGCTACCAGTGCCGATCACTTCCCGAGATGCGTCCAAAACATACCCCAATTCCGAGACGGCAGAAGAGCCCACGCATAACAGTCGAGTGTCCTAGGCGGGAGTCGGGTGGGGATAAAGAAAATCCCAAAAGCTAGACAAAAGCTCCCTTACTGGACCCCGACTTGGACGACTTTGGAAAGGCTACCAGTGCCGATCCGTTTTATGTAATGCATCCAATGCCGAGGCCGTTCCGAAACGCCCTGAATAGCGATTGAGAGCTTGTTGTGGGGAGCAAGATGGATTGCACCCTCCCAAGCAACCCGAGAGTTAGACAGAGGCTCCCGAGGAATCTCTTTACTGGGGTCGGATTTGGACGAGTCTGGATCGACTACCAGTGTCGATCACTTCCCGAGATGCGTCCAAAACATACCCCCGTTCCGAGACGGCAAGAGAGCCCACTACTAACAGTCGAGTGACCCAGGCGGAGTAGGGTGTAAACAAAACCAACCCAAAAGCTACACAAAGGCTTCCCCCTTACTAGACCCCGACATGGACGACTTTGGAAAGGCTACCAGTGCCGATCCGTTTTACGCAATGCATCCAATGCCGAGACGACGCCGAGAGAGACCTTGCATAGCAATTGGGAGAAGTTGTGTTGGGGAGAAAAACGGAGCGCACCCTCCCAAGCAAATCCGAGAGTTAGACAGAGGCTCCCAAAGAAATCTCTTTACTGAGGCCGGATTTGGACGAAGCTGTGGATCGGCTACCAGTGCCGATCACTTCCCGAGATGCGTCCAAAACATACCCCCGTTCCGAGACGGCAAGAGAGAGCCCACGCATAACAGTCGAGTGTGTCCCAGGCGGGGGTCCTCGGTGTATACAAAAACAACCCAAGCGCTGCACAAAGGCTCCCTCCCCCCTTACTAGACCCCGACATGGACGATTTTGGAAAGGCTACCAGTGCCGATCCATTCTACGCAATGCATCCAATGCCGAGACCTTTCCGAGACGCCGAGAGAGACGTTGCATAGCAACTGGGAGAATTTGTGGTGGGGAGCAAAACGGAGCGCGCACCCTACCAAGCAGCAGCCCGAGAGTTAGACGTAGGCTCCCAAGGAAATCTCTTTACTGGGGCCGGATTTGGACGAGTCTGGATCGACTACCAGTGCCGATCACTTCCCTAGATGCGTCCAAAACATACCCCCGTTCCGAGACGGCAAGAGAGCCCACGCATAACAGTCGAGTGACCCAGGCGGAGTCGGGTGTAAACAAAACCAACCCAAAAGCTACACAAAGGCTCCCCCCTTACTAGACCCCGACATGGACGACTTTGGAAAGGCTACCAGTGCCGATCCGTTTTACGCAATGCATCCAATGCAGAGACTGTTCCGAGACGACACCAAGAGAGACCTTGCATAGCAATTGGGAGAGAAGTTGTGTTGGGGAGAAAAACGGAGCGCACCCTCCCTAGCAATCCAAGAGTTAGACAGAGGCTCCCAAAGAAATCTCTTTACTGAGGCCGGACTTGGACGAAACTGGATCGGCTACCAGTGCCGATCACTTCCTGAGATGCGTCCAACCATACCCCCGTTCCGAGACGGCAAGAGAGAGCCCACGCATAACAGTCGAGTGTCACAGGCGGGGGTCTTAGGTGTATACAAAAACAACGCAAAAGCTACACAAAGGCTCCCCCTTACTAGACCCCGACATGGACGGCTTTGGAAAGGGCTACCAGTGCCGATCCGTTTTACGCAAAGCATCCAATGCCAAGGCCGTTCTGAGACGCTGAGAGAGACCGTGCGTAGCAATTGGGAGATTTTGCGGTGGGGACCTAAATGGAGCGCACCCTCCCAAGCAAATCGAGAGTTAGACAGGGGCTCCTAAGAAATCTCTTTACTGAGGCCGGATTTGGACGAGTCTGGATCGGCTACCAGTGCCGATCACTTCCCGAGATGCGTCCAAAACATACCCCCGTTCTGAGACGGCAAAAGAGCCCACGCATAACAGACGAGTGACCCAGGCGGGGAGTCGGATGTAAACAAAAACAACCCAAAGGCTACACAGAGGCTCCCTCGCTTACTAAGCCCCGACATGGACGACCTTGGAAAGGCTACCAGTGCCGATCCGTTTTACGCAATGCATCCAATGCCGAGACCGTTCGGAGACGACGCCGAGAGAGACCTTGCATAGCAATTGGGAGAATTTGTGTTGGGAAGCAAAACGGAGCGCACCCGCCCAAGCAGCCCGAGAGTTAGACAGAGGCTCCCAAGATATCCCTTTACTGAGGCCGGATTTGGACGAGATCGGCCAACAGCGCCGATCACTCCCGATGCGCCAAAACACCCTTTCGACATCGCGCAAAAGACTCCACTTACAATAGACGAGTGACCCAGGCGAGTCGGATGTAAACAAAAACAACCTTAAAGCTACAGCACAAAGGCTCTCGCTTACTAGGCCCCGACATGGACGACCTTGGAAAGGTTACCAGTGCCGATCCGTTTTACGCAATGCATCCAATGCCGAGACCGTTCCGAGACGACGCCGAGAGAGACCTTGCATAGCAGTTGGGAGAATTTGTGTTGGGAAGCAAAACGGGGCGCACCCTCCCAAGCAGCCCGAGAGTTAGACAGAGGCTCCCAAGATATCTCTTCACTGGGGGCGGATTTGGACGAATCTGGATCGGCTAACAGTGCCGATCACTTCCCGAGATGCGTCCAAAACATACCCCCATTCCGAGACGGCAAAAGAGCCCACGCATAACTGTCGAGTGACCCAGGCGGAGTCGGATGTAAACAAAAACAACCCAAAAGCTACACAAAGGCTCCCTCGCTTACTAGGCCCCGACATGGATGACCGTGGAAAGGCTACCATTGCCGATCCGTTTTACGCAATGCATCCAATGCCGAGATCGTTCCAAGACGACGCAGAGAGAGACCTTGCATAGCAATTGGGAGAATTTGTGTTGGAAAGCAAAACGGAGCGCACCCTCCCAAGCAGCCCGAGAGTTAGACAGAGGCTCCCCAAGATATCTCTTTACTGGGGGCGGATTTTGACGAATCTGGATCGGCTACCAGTGCCGATCACTTCCCGAGATGCGTCCAAAACCAAAACCCGTTCCGAGACGGCAAGACAGCCCACGCATAACAGTCGAGCATCCCAGGCGGGAGTCGGGTGTAAACAAAAACAACCCAAAAGCTACACAGAGGCTCCCTTACTAGACCTCGACATGGACGGCTTTGGAAAGGCTACCAGTGCTGATCCGTTTTACGCAAAGCATCCAATGCCGAGGCCGTTCTGAGACGCCGAGAGAGACCATGCATAGCAATTGGGAGAATTTGCGGTGGGGAGCAAAATGGAGCACACCCTCCCAAGCAGGCCCGAGAGCTAGACAGAGGCTCATAAGAAATCTCTTCACTGGGGTCACGGATTTGGACGGGTCTGGATCGGCTACCAGTGCCGATCACTTCCCGAGATTCATCCAAAACACGGCCCCGTTTCGAGACGGCAAGAGAGCCCGCGCATAACAGTCGAGTGTCCTAGGCGGAGTCAGTGGTTGGTATAGAACAAACCGAGTAAACAGGAAATCGGATTCATGCGTGGTACCCGACGAAATCCCTTACTTGGGCACGACATGGACGAGTTTGGAGCGGCTACCAGTGCCGCTCGAGTTGCGTCCGATGCCGAGTCCGTTCTAGGATAGCGACGAAGCCACCGCATAGCAAATCCGGTGTCCTGGTGCGCTCCGTTTTTAAGGGAGCGGTTTGCGGACTGTTCCTAAGTCCGATACGGGACATCCAACTCCGAAAATGGGTCAAAACCGAGATGACAAGAAATCGGATCCATACGCGGAGTACCCGACGAAATCCCTTACTTGGCCACGACATGGACGAGTTTGGAGCGGCTACCAGTGCCGCTCGTGTTCCCGAGGTGCGTCTGATGCCAAGACCGTTCTAGGACGGCGACGAAGCCCACCGAATAACTGAAGTTCCGCTTTTATGAAGCGGCTTCTGCGGGACATCCACCTGAGTGCAGGAAACTGATTCCTATGCGAGTACCCGACGAAATCCCCACGATTACGATTAGCTTAACGTATTACCAGCGCCGCCCGTGTCCCCGAGGTGCGTCCGATGACGAGACCGTTCTAAGACGGCGACGATTTCAACGCATAGCAATCCGGTGTCCTGCATGCATTCTATCGGGGCGACATGCGTGCCCCCTCAAGCGTGACCGTGATCCTGCACGATTAAAACGGGATGGATTCGGCGGTCGGTTTTAATCGTGCAGCATTACGGTCACGCTTGAGGGGCCACGCAAGGGGGGGCACTAGAATGCCACATACCCCCCATATAAGCTATTTGTCCGAATCCCAGGCATCGGTGGGATGACGCCGAGAGAGAACCAAGCCCCCCGATTTCCGACTTTTCACCCAAGCCGTGGGCATTCGAAATTTGGTCGTCCAAGTCAACCCAAATGCTAGACGGGGGCTCCTGAGTCATCCCTTACTAGGTCTCAGCAGAGTTGGGAGCGGCTACCAGTGCCGATCCCTATTCCGAGCCTGCATCCGATACCGAGACCGTTCAGAGAAGGCGAGAGAGAGCCCCGCATAGCAATCTGGTGTCATGGGCGGGGACCTGCAATGCCTCCTAAGCCTGACTCGTGTTGGTGCACGATGGATAAACCGAGAGACAAATCCATCCGTTCGTACACCAACACCATCGCGCTCGAGGGGCACGCAGGATGAGGAGCTTTCGACTGACTTACCCCCCTTGGTGCACTCCTTTTTTGGGGAGCGACTTGCGGACTGTTCCTAAGTCCGTTCCGAGACATCCAACTCCGAGTAAGATGGCTGGCTCGTGAAGAGCAAATCGGTAATACTAGCCGTTCCTTTCGTGCGCCTCGGCCTTCAATGCGCAGGGGTGTATGGGATTCGAGTGTCGGTCCCGGGCATTGCGCCCCAGGAACACCGGATGACCCTCGAATCCCATCCAACTCAACGCGTATGGCAACCTTGGCGTCGAATCCGAGCTGGTCCTCGAGCCCTTTCACTGCATGTGCGCCCAGAATATTCTGTGTTACACTACAGTCCATTCGAAACTCGACCTCGGCCGGCTTGGTGCGCCCCATTTCTGGTGCGACTTGGTGCACTCCTTGTTAGGGGAGCGTCCTACGGACTGTTCCTAAGTCCGTCCCGGGACGCACATCCAACTCCGAGAATGTCATTTCACGCAGGACATCGGATTCCTATGCGGTGTACCCGGGCGAAATCCCTTACTTGGCCACGACATGGACGAATTTGGAGCGGCTACCAGTGCCGATCGTATTCCCGAGGTGCGTCCGATGCCGAGAACGTTCTAGGATGGCGACGGAACCACCGCACAGCATTCCAATGTCCTGCGCATCCATTCCAATGCCGAGAATGTCATCTCACGCAGGACATCGGATTCCCATGCGGAGTACGCAGCAGACGAAATCACTTACTTGGTCACGACATGAACGAGTTTCTGGAGTATACCAGTGCCGTTCGCGTTCCTGAGGTTCGATGTCGAGACCGTTCTAGAACTGCGACGTAGCGCCACCGCATAGCAACCTGTAACGGTATCTATTCCGACTCCGTGTCCTCATGAACGCGATGTTGCACGATTAAAACCCACCGTCGAATCCATCCGTTCGAACAGCATCATGGTCACGCTTGAGGGGCCACGCAGGGGGGGGCACGGGAATGGTGCATGCCCCCCATATAAGCTATTTGTCCGAATCCCAGGCATCGGTAGGATGACGCCGAGAGAGGACTAAGCCCCCCGATATCCGACTTTTCACCCAAGCCGTGGGCATTCGAAATTTTGGTGCGCCTCGGCCTTCGATGCGCGGGGGATGTATGGGATTCGAGTGTCGGTCCCGGGCATTGCGCCCCAGGAACACCGGATGACACTCGAGTCACATCCAACCCAACTCGTATGGCAACCTTGGCGTCGAATCCGAGTTGGCCCTCGAGCCCTTTCACTGCTTGTGCCTCCAGAATAATCTGGGTTGCACTACAGTCCATTCGAAACTCGACCTCGGCTCGGCTTGGTGCGCCCCATTTGCGGTGCGACTTGGTGCACTCCTTGTTAGGGGAGCGTCTTATGGACTGTTCCTAAGTCCGTTCCGGGACCCATCCAACTCCGAGAATGTCATCTCACGCAAGACATAGGATTCCTACGCGGAGTACCCAGACGAAATCCCTTACTTCGGGTCATTACGACATGGACGAGTTTGAGCGGCTACAGTGCCGTCGTGTTCCTGAGTTGCGTCCGGATGTCGACTGTTCAGGGACGGCACGGAGCCATCATGTAGCAAATCCAGCTGTCCTGCGCATCTAATCTCCCAACTCCGAGAATGTCATCTCGACATCGGATTCACGCGGAGCTCCAGACGAAATCCTTATCAAGTCACTTAGACGAGAGTTTTGAGCGGCTTACCAGTACAAGTCCGCTTCCGCGTCCAGATGCCCAGACTGTTCAGGGACGGTGACGCCACCAGTAACCCGGATTTCCTACGCATTCATCTTCGATTGTGCCCTCAAGCGTGACCATGATGCTGCACGACTAAAACCGACCGCCGAATCCATCCGTTCGAACAGCATTTATGATCACGCTTGAGGGGGCACGCAGGGGGAGGCACGCGAATGACTCATGCCCCCCATATAAGCTGTTTGTCCGAATCCCAGACATCGGTAGGATGACGCCGAGAGAAGACCAAGCCCCCCAATTTCTGCCTTCACACCCAAACCGGACTAGACGAGGGCTCCCGAGTCATCCCTTACTAGGTCCCAGCAGAGTTGGGAGCGGCTACCAGTGCCGTTCCCTATTCCGAGCTGTGCATCCGATACCGAGACCGTTCGGAGAAGGCGAGAGAGCGCCCCCGTATAGCAGGTCGGGTGTCCTGGACGGAGACCTACTGAACCCGAAACCCCTTGGTGCGACTATCGCTGCTTTGGTGCTCCCCGAGTTCCACTCGGCTCGCACCGAGTTGGGCGCACTCGGATTCCCCTTGTGAGGAGCGCTCTACCGATTCCTGCACCACTGGTGCTTGGGCGATCACCCCAATCCATGGCGTCCCGGTCGATTCGCATTCCACGAGTAACCCTCACAGGCGGACTCATTCGGTTCCCACAAATCCATCGGCTTGTCACTCCAAGTCGATCTGTTCTCATATCGGTTCCCAACTCGGTTGTTATGCGGACTGGGCCAAAAGAGAACACACACCCCCCATATAAGCTATTTGTCAGATTTCTAGGCATCGGTGGGATGACGCTGGAAACGGCGAAACACCCCCGATTTCTGACTTTTCGCACCGACCTCGCCGCACTCGAGTTCCCGACTCGGATTTTCCCACATCGAGCTGTTCTCGTATCGGCCCTCGGACTCGGGTTCCCAACTCGGTTCTTATCCGGACTGGGCCAATAGAGAACACATAACCCCTATATAAGCTATTTGTCCGATTCCCAGGCATCGGTAGGATGACGCTGGAAACAGTCACACACCCCCGATTTCCAACTTTTCGCATTCGATCTCCCGACTCGGATTCAGAACTCGATCAGTTCTCATATCAGCCTTCGGACTCGGGTTGCCACCTTGGTTTTTATGCGGACTGGGCCAAAACAGAACACACACACCCCCTATATAAGCTATTTGTCCGATTCCCAGGAACCGGTAGGATGACGATGGAAACGGTCGAACACCCCGATTTCCTACTTTTTGAACCGAGCTCGGTGCACTCAAATTCCCAGCTCGATCTGTTATCGTATCGACCCTCGGACTCGGCTTACCAACTCGGTTCTTATGCGGACTTGGCCAAAAGTGAACACATACCCCCATATATAAGCTATCTGTGAGATTGCCAGGCATCGGTAGGATGACGTTGAAAACAGGTCTAACACCCCCGAGCTCGGGTTCCCAGCTCGGGTCCGAGCTCGGGTTCCCAGCTCGGGTCCGAGCTCGGGTTCCCAGCTCGAGTCCGAGCTCGGGTTCCCAGCTCGGATCGGGACACATAACCCCCCTACATAAGCTATTTGTCCGATTACCAGGCATCGGTAGGAAGACGTCGAAAACAGGCCAAACACCCCGAACTCGGGTTCCCAGCTCTGGTGCCGACTTGGGTCCGAGCTCGGGTGCCGACTCGGGTCCGAGCTCGGGTTCCCAGCTCGGGTCCGAGCTCGGGTGCCGACTCGGGTCCGAGCTCGGGTTCCCGGCTCGGGTGCCGACTCGGGTACCGAGCTCGAGTCCCAACTCGGGTCCGAGCTCAGGTTCCCATGCGGACTGGGTCAAACGAGAACACCTACCCCCCTATATAAGCTATTTGTCCAATTCCCAAGCATCGGTAGGATGACGCTATAAAATGGTCAAACACCCAGATTTTTGACTTTTCGCCCAAAATGTGGGCATTCGAAATTTGGTCCCGTCCAAGCCACCTCACTCCCATTTATGCACCGATGCAAGCACCTCCCTCCCATTTTTGTACCGATGGGAGTATTCAGACTCGACCCCTCAAATGCAACAACCCCCTATATAAGTTATTTGTCCAATTCCTTGGCAGCGGTAGGATGACGCTAAAAAATGGCCAAACACCCCAATTTCCAACTTTTCGCCCAAAACGTGGGCATTCAAAATTTTGTCCCGTCCAAGCCACCTCGCCCCCATTTTGCACCAACGTCAGTAACTTGCACCCATTTTTGCACCGGTGCGAGTATGAGAACTCAGCCCCTCGAATGCAACTACCCCCCTATATAAGCTATTTGTCTGATTCCCAGACATCGTCAGAGTGACGATGAAAAATGGTCAAACACCCCGATTTCTGACTTTTCACCCAAAATGTGGGCATTCGAGATTTTGACCCATGCAAGCTACCTCGCTCCCATTTTTCACTGGTGCGAGTATCTGGACTCAGCCCCTTGAATGTAACTACCCCCCTATATAAGCCATTTGTCTGATTCCCAAGAATTTGTAGGATGACATTGAAAACAACCAAACACCCCGATGCGAGAACTCCCGCCTCGAGCCAGATTAAGTAAGTTCCCTCGCACCATTTGCATCGTATGAGTACTCACCATTTCTACACCGTATGAGCATTAGAATTCACTAGCACCGGCGCGAAGTTCCTGCATTCACCTCACATCAGGCGAAAGGATTTCCAGATCTGGCATGAAGTAATTCCCACACTGCTTTTGTAACGGCAAGGAAAATTTTACCCTCAGTTTAATTCCAGTCCCCTGCCCCCACTTTTGCACCAGTGCGAGTACCTTGCCCCATTTCCGCTTCACCGCCACCACTCGCATCGGTGCGAATACCCGCCCCCATTTTTGCACCGGTGCGAGTCCCTGCACCAATCGCACCGAAGCGAGTACCCCTTCCCCATTTCTGCACCTGTGCGAGTTCCTGCACCACTTTTGGACCCATTTTTTGAACCCGATTTTTGAATCCCATTTTGGAGCCGAATTTTGGGACCCATTTGTGGAGCCCAATTTTCAAAGAAGATTTTTAGGGCCCAATTTTGGAGCCTAATTTTGGGACTCGCTTTTTAGCCCAGTTTTCAAAGCCAACTCGAATTCCCAGCTCGGATTCACAACTCGGGTTCCTAGCTCGGTTCCCAACTCGAGTTCCTAACTCGGTTCCCAAATCGGATTCCCAACTCGGGTTCCCAGCTCGGTTCCCAACTCGGGTTCCAAGCTCGACTCCCAACTCACGTTCCCAACTCGGTTCCCAGCTCGGATTCCCAACTCATATTCCAAGCTCGGGTTCCCAGCTCGAATTCCGAATTCGGGTTCCCAACTCGATTCCCAGCTCGGATTTCGAACTCGGGTTCCCAACTCGAATTCCCAACTCGAATTCCCAACTCGAATTCCCAACCCGGATTCCCAACCCGATTGCCAACTCGGGTTCGAACGCGGATTCCCAGCTCGGGTCCCGAACTCGGATTCCCAAGTCGGATCCCAACTGGGTTCACAACTCAGATTCCCAACTCTGATTTCCAACTCGAATTCCTAGCTCGGGTTCCCAACTCGAATTCCCAGCTCGGATTCCCAACGCGGGTTGCCAACTCAGATTCCCAACTCAGGTTCCCAACTCGGATTCGCAACTCGAATTCCCAGCTCGGGTTCCCAACTCGGATCCCCAACTTGGATTCCTAGCTCAAATCCCAACTCGGGTTCCCAACTCAGTTTCCAACTCGGATCCCCAACTCGGGTTCCCAACCGGGATTCCCAACTCGGGCTCCCAACTACGTTCCCAACGCAGATTCCCAGCTCAGTTCCCAACTCAGTTTCAAACTCGGGTTCCCAACTCGGTTCCCAGTTCGGATTCCCAGCTTGAATTCCCAACTCTTCGGGTTCCCAGCTTGGATTCCCAACCCTGTTCCCAACTCGGGTTCCTAACTCGGTTCCCAACTCGGGTTCCCAACTCGGATTCCCAACTCGAGTTCCCAAGTCCGGTTCCCAACTCGTATTTCCAACTCAAATTACCAACTTGAATTCCCAACCC
>VCHN02004920.1:0-10771 GCA_007115665.2 Sequoiadendron giganteum | reverse complement strand
AATATAATGGTAAGGGAGATCCTAACAATTATATGTTCACTTTTACAAAATTATATAGTGATTTTTTTTTTCTAGCTATAGTTTTAGAAAAAAAATTCCAAGATCATTGAATGATATGGCCTTGGAATTGTTAGAGTAATTGGACATTTACTTTATTAATTAAACAATATTTATTTAATTACATAAAGTTCCCTTTTACCTCTTTTTCACTTAAGCTAACATTAGGTACATAATAATTAATTACTTTATTAATTATTATTATGCAAGCCTAGGGTTTTCCTTTTTAGGGTTTTCATCTATATGTAGTTGAAAACTATCTTTTGTATCATTATTCATTTTACATTTTCAGGTGAATACATTGCTCCACATTCTTGAGCATTTCTTTTGTTGCTTCTCTTTGTTTCTCCTTGTAATAGGTTATTTGCTTGCAAAGATCTTTTGGACTTCTATGGTGTTGTATCTTCTAAACTCCAACATGGTATCAGAGCTTTAGATTTGTAGCTGCTTGTTCTTGTTTTGAGATTTTGCATTGGAAGCAAATCTAGGGTTCTAAGTTTTTTTTTGGGTGGATTCAGCATACTCCATTTCTTGGGTTCACTTTGGGCTCAAATGGACAGTGCCATTGGATTTGTAGCACCCAAAAACCCCTAAATCGACTATCAAATCATCAATTTTGGTTACAGTCAATTTGGAAGGCAAATTTTTTTTTGCCCTAGGGCCGTACAGAGCAAAAAACGCACAAAAATTGGAAATTTTTTTATAAAAACAAAAATCAATTTTCATTGGTTATTTTGCGCAGCTAGTATTAAACAACCACGCTGCCAGATCTCTGCCCGGCAGCCACTGCCCAGCCACCGCCACTAGTGGCTACCACCGGCTGCGTCCAAGCGGCCCCTGCCGGCCCGCCACTCAGTCTGCTCCACCCGAGCGTCGCCTACGCGCCACCGGCCATTCTGCCCGCCACCAGCCTCACCATCCGCATGCTGCCACCTCCTACGCGCCTACCACTAGTCCACCATGTGCCCTAGGGCCACCAAATTTTAAGCCCTTGAGGGCTATTTTTTTTCTCTCCAATCCCCTATTATGTCATTTTTGGTCAAATGGGCATAACTTGGGCATCCTAGCTCCGTTTTTTGAATAGGAAGATGCGTTGGAAAGCTGAGAATGGCATCAATCTGATGGTATAAAAATATTTTCAATTTTTTTACCAGTCTAGATATTTTTTACCAGTCAAAGTGCGGTCTTCTTTCTTCAGTTCCGGGGTCATAGAAGATGCAAACGGACTCCGTTTTTCAAACTTGAATAGGCGTTGGAAAGCTCTCAACATGCTCTATTTAGTGATGTGATCTATTTTATTAGAATTTTCACTAGGTACATGAGAATTTGTCTTGAAGTATTTTTTTCTTATGCATTGCTTCCTTCTTCTCAGTTTGTACTAGGGTTTGGGTTTATCTTTTGTGGGGGGTGTTTTTTCTCTTGCTTTCTGTCATTTATATCAGAAAACCAGCACACCAAAACTCTTAAAAATACAAACTTTTCTGCATCTTCTATCTATTCTAAAAGATCACATAATAATAAAAAACACAAGCAGGTACAGATGCAAGGTTTCATGGCAGACTCTTCAGTTGAGCTACTCACATCACATAACTATCACACTTGGAAGTCTCGTATGATGAGGCTACTCAGGTCACGAGGGTTATGGTCTTGTTTAGATGAGGTTCAGCCTCAGTTGCAACGTCCTTTTGAGATTATGCAGCACAGGAACAAGATGGATGAGGCTATGGGTTTGTTATGCATGCATGTTTCAAACAGTCTTTTGTTTCACCTTGATGCTTTACTCACTCCTTGAGCCATGTGGCTGAAGTTTGAGACACTTTTTGGGGCCATTAATGAGTTTCGTGCATTACAGATTGAGACAGAGCTGACTTCATTGTTACCTGATTCATTTCCCACTATTGAGGATTTTTTGAACAAGTTCAAAACTATCCACACTATTTTACAGGGTTGTGGCAAGAACAAGACAGACACAAAGTGCATTTACTTGATTCTTTTGAAGCTTCGTGGTCCATTTCAGATATTTGCCTCCTCCTTCTACTCCACCATGGATGGTTTGGGTGCCAGTTTTACCATGCCTACCTTTGATTTGTTTTGTGAGCGTTTGTCTCGGGAACAGTCTCACCTTTCTCAGATGGATATGCTCTCAGGTTCAAAGAGCAAAGCATTGGTTGCTCAGTCACCGAAGGGGAAACAAAAGCAGAAACTGAGGCCCAAGAAAGATTTTGCAGGTAGTGAGCATTCCTCCAAATCGCCTCCTAATTTTGATTCTAAACCACCATTTAATCCAAAACATGAGAAATCTTTGAAGTCTGGTGAGTCTTCCTCCAAGACTAAGGAGAAATCAGGAGACACTTGCAGTTTCTGTGGCAAGCAAGGTCATCCAGTTTCCAGGTGTTGAAAACGATTAGAGGCTTTAAAGGATGCCATGCAACAGCAACATATCTCCTCACTTCAATCTTCTTCTTCCTCCACCATAGGGAAAGGTCATGCTCTCACTGCTAGAGCATCAACCAATGGGTCCACTTGGATTTTAGACTCTGGTGCTTCTCACCATATGACTCACACTCAGCAGTTGGTCACTTCTCTTGCCTCTTGTGGTACTTCACAGATTGCAGTGGGTGACTCTTCACAACTTTCCGTCTTGGGTTCAGGTTCTGTCTCTTTGGATGCAGGCACTCTACAGGATGTTTTGGTTGTTCCTGACATTTCGACGAACCTCTTGTCCATTTATCAGATTTGCCACACTGGCTCTGGTAAGATAGTTGAGTTCTCACCACATGATGTGGTTATTCAGGACCTCCATGATTCTGATTTGGTTGTGGCTACTGGTAGTGTTGATACTGCATCTCGTCTTTACAGATTTGATGGCTTTGCGCCTTTTGAGGGTACAGGTTCATCTCTTATAGCACATGCAGATTCAATGAGTCAGCTTTGGCATGAGCGTTTGGGCCATGTCAATTATAGATATCTTCAGCAGATGAGTACACAGTCACTTGTTCTTGGTCTTCCATGGATTTCCTGCACTGACGGTGTTTGTCATGGTTGTGTGCTTGGCAAGCATCATAGGGATCCCTTTTCGAAGGGAAGTACCACTCATGCTTTGGCACCCTTGGAGTTGATTCATAGTGACCTCATGTCATTTCCCACTCCTTCTTTTTCAGGGGCCAAGTATGTACTCACATTCATTGATGACTTCTCCAAATGCACATGGTTGTACTTTCTTAAGTACAAGTCTGATGTCTTTGATTCCTTTCATGTCTTCAAGACATTTGTAGAGAAGCAGTCTGGTCTTTCTATCTAATGGATACATATAGATAATGGGGGGAGCATGTAAATCAGGCTTTCAGAGATTTTTGCATTGAGCATGGTTTGCAACATCAGTTTTCTGTTCCCTACACCCCTCAATAGAATGGTATCATTGAGCGAAAGAATAGGATTTTATGGGAGATGGTTAATTGTATGATTCAGTCCAGGTCCATGGATTCATCTTTTTGGGCTGAGGCAGTCAATTGTGCCAACTATATTCAGAATCGGATGCCTCACAAGGTGATTCGACATATGACTCCTGAGGAGGCTTGGTCTCATGACATGCATGATATTTCATCATTTCAAGTATTTGGTAGTGAGGCATGGGCTTTTATTCCTGATGCTCAGAGGAGAGCTATGGAGCAGAAGAGTTGACCCCTCATTTTTGTTGGCTACTATGAGGATGTTAAGGCGTATAGGTTGTTTGATCCTGATTTCAGAGAGGTCCTGTTTCGACAAGATGTTCAGCTTGATGAGCACCTTCCTCCAGTTGATACCCTATCTCCAATGTCCACTTCACTACCTACTCCACCCACTACAGCTCTTCAGGATTATTTTGAGGATGATTCTGATGAGGATATTGATGATCCCCCATCTCCACCTCCACTTGCTCCACCTCAGAGGCCCAAATGGGCTCGCTTTACTATTGAGGCAGCAGGATCTATGGCCGGTGATCCTTCAGACACTCGTCACACCCGTTCTCATACTACGGGTTCTAGTCTTTTGACTCATACTCTTTCAGAGGATCCTCAGAGATTTTTAGAGGCGACAGGTCACCCTGAGTGGGATAGTGCTATGGAGGAGGAGTATTCTTCTTTGACAAGGAATAGTACATGGGATCTCTATCCTCTTCCTAAGGGCAGAAAGATGGTTTGGTGTCGATGGTTGTATAGCACCAAGTATGCTGCTAATGGTTCTATTGATAAGTACAAAGCACGTCTTGTTGCAAAGGGTTTCTCATAGGTTGAGGGTATTGATTACTCTGAGACATTTTCCCCTATCGCTAAGATGAATTCTATTTGTTTTGTACTATCACTTGCAGTTTCTAGAGGATGGCTCATTTTTCAGATGGATGTGAAGTGTGCCTTGTTACATGGTGACCTACAGGAGGAGATCTATATGGAGCAGCCTCAGGGATTTGTTCATGATACTTCTTTGGTTTGCAGACTCTAGCATTCATTATATGGTTTCAAATAGGCCCCTCGGGCTTGGTATGAGAAGATGGACTCTTTTTTGCTCTCCACTGGTTTCACTCGTTGTCATTCTGATCACACAGTCTATATTCAGCATCTTGAGGGTGAGATCTTGATTCTTGTGCTATATGTTGATGATCTTCTCATCACAGGTAGCTCATCCTCTATGATTCAGAATTCTCATCTAGCCTTGATGGAGCAGTTTGAGATGACAGATCTTGGCCTTCTGCACTATTTCCTTGGTCTTCAGGTGATTCAGTCTTCAGAGGGGATCTCCATTTACCAGTAGAAGTATTCTTTTGATATGCTTCAGCACTTTGGCATGCTTGATTGCAAGCCTGCCCCCACACCTTTTCAGTCAGGGGTTGTTTTGACTACTACTTGCCCCACTCCTTCAGTAGATGCTACACTTTACAGGCAGTTGGTTGGCAGTTTGTTGTACCTGACTCACACTCGTCTTGATCTTTCCTTTGCGGTTGGTCTTATCTTTCGATTCTCACATGATCCTCATGAGAGTCATTGGCAAGCTGCCAAGCATATTTTGAGGTACATTCAGGGCACCACTTCATATGGCATTCACTACACATTAGGGGATCCTCACATTGTTGGCTACACTGACTCAGATTGGGCTGGTGATGTCAATGATCGGAAGTCTACTTCTGGCTTTTTTTTTTGTCTTGGCTCTGGTCCTATCACATGGTCGTGCAAGAAGCAGACTACTCATGCATTATCATCTACAGAGGCTGAGTACCGAGCTGCAGTGCTCGCTAGTCAGGAGATTCTATGGCTTCGTCAGTTGATGACTGAGTTTGGTTTTCCTCCTGATAGTCCCACTATTCTTTGGTGTGACAATCAGAGTGCTATACACATTTCGTGCAACCCGATGGAGCATCAGCGGATGAAGCACATTGAGCTTCATATGCATTTCATCCGACAGTTGATTCAGGATGGTTCTATCATCTTGGAGTATGTTCCCACTACCGAGCAGGTTGCAGACATCTTCACAAAACCTTTTGCATCTCCGCGCTATCTTCAGTTGCACTCTATGCTTGGGGTGAAGGAAGTTGTCCTTGGGGGGTCTTTATGAGGCCTTCCTTCCTTCATGTTTCTTTCAGCATGTTGTTCTATCTCTTTTTGGAGAGGAGTTTTTCCCACTAGGTTTTCTCCTTTTCTCCGTTTCATAGAGATTTCATTGTACTTGGGTACCTGATCTGGCCTTGTTGTCGGGACCCATTGCTTTTGCTTTTAGTAGCTTCTTCTAGGTTTTAGCTTCTCCCTATGTCTATCTTAAGGGGGGGTGTTAGAGTAATTGGACATTTACTTTATTAATTAAATAATATTTGTTTAATTACGTAAAGTTTCCTTTTAACTCTTTTTCACTTAAGCTAACATTAGGTACATAATAATTAATTACTTTATTAATTATTATTGTGCAAGCCTAGGGTTTTCCTTTTTTAGGGTTTTCATCTATATGTAGTTGAAAACTATCTTTTGTATCATTATTCATTTTACATTTTCAGGTGAATACATTACTCCACATTCTTGAGCATTTCTTTTGTTGCTTCTCTTTGTTTCTCCTTGTAACAGGTTATTTGTTTGCAAAGATCTTTTGGACTTCTGTGGTGTTGTATCTTCTCAACTCCAACACCAAACACATATATATTAAGAAAAATCACTTTAAAGACATGTATTCTTTGATTAGCAAGCTAAGTACTTTTCACTATCACACTTACTTTTATAAAATTATAATTATAATTATTTTATTTATCATTCCTAATTATAATTATTTAACCTAAATGGATCTGTGCCCAAATATTTATATATAAATAAACCTTATCTAATTAAGATAAAAAATCATTTTATAATTTAAAAGAAAAACTTATTATTATTACTCAAACCATGATAATTAAAATATTTATTATATCATCATTCTTTATTTTCATTGTTTAAAACAATCTCACGTAGACAAAAACTAAATACACAACATGTATTAAATAAGGTCTGGAGGCAGTCAATTATAAAATTTTGTCAATCATTGATCTATAATAAGTTTGATCAACATTAGGATAATCATCAATGTTAGACAACTTACAACCAGTTACCATAGCTGTTCTCACGGGATGACATTCATCCATTTGAAACTTTTTCAACATCTCTTTGGCATTATTTTTTGTGACAAAAATATTCCTTGTTCAAGTTGTAAAACTTGGAGGCCAAGAAAGAATGTTAGTTCACCTAAAACTGACATTTCAAATTAAGATTCCATAATCTTTGAAAACATTTTAGTCAAAGCATCATTATTGCAGCCAAATATTATGTCATCTACATAAACCTCAACAACTATAACATCATCACCTCCAACTCTAACATACAGATTGTTGTCAACACCACCTTTTTTGAATCCATTTGGTGTTAAGTGTGCATCCAATCTCGAATACCAAGATCTAGGAGCTTTTTTAGGACCATACAAGGCCTTTTTCAACCTATATACATGATCAGATTTTTCTTTTGCAATAAAACCTTTAGGTCATTCCATATATACCTCTTCATCAAGATAACCATTCAAGAATGTAGTTTTGGCATCCATTTGGTAAACCTTAAAATTTTTGAAACAAGAGTATGCTAAGAAAATTATAATTGATTCAATATGAGAAACATGTGCATAAGTTTCACCAAAGTCTATACCTTCCTGTTGTGCATACCCTTTGCACACAAACCGTGTTTTGATTCTCACTTCTTTGCCGCATTCATCCAATTTGTTTCTAAAAACCCATTTTCCACCAATAACATTTTTATCATTAGGTCTTGGTACTAGTTCCCAGTTCTTATTATTTTCAATCTAGCTGATCTCTTCCTGCATAGCTTTCAACCAACAATCATCGTTTAAAGCATCATAAATAACTTTAGGCTCAACATCAGTTATGAAACAAAAAATTTCAACAATTTGTGCTTGCTCATCAACTCTTTCTCTTCTTCTTGGTAAGATCCCAACATTTATGTTCCAAATGATTATATCTTGAGGATGATTCTTGATAAAAATCTTGGAGGTTGTCTTTGGAGGTGTTACTACCTTAGAGCTTAAAGCATCCTCCTGTTGTATATTTTATGCTTCATTAGATTTGGGAGAAATGTCAAGACCTAACATAGGTTCCTCGTCAACCTCCTACACGTGATCATCATCTAGAAGCAATTTTTCATCAAATTTAACATTAAAAAATTCAACAATCTTATCCAGCTTCTTATTGAAACACTTATAGGCTTTGCTATCAGTGGAGTATCCTACAAAGATACCTTCATTATATTTAGATTGAAAGCTGCCTAAATTTTCATCATCTCTTTGGATAAAACATTTATAGCCAAAGATTCTGAAGTATTTAATTGAAGCAGATTTACTATGCCAAAGTTCATATGGAATGAAATTACATTTGACTTTGATTTGTACTTTGTTGAATATATATACAGCTATATGAACAACTTATTTTAGGTACATGTCTAGTATTTTTGCTTCATCTAGCATTTTCCTTGCCATCTCTTTCATTGTTTTGTTCTTTCTCTCAACAAACGCATTCTATGGAGGTGTTTTCACAACAATATATTGCCTTTTTATACCATGTTGCTCATAGTAATCAATAAATTATTAATAGGTAAACTCACCTCCCTTGTCTAACCTCAAACATTTAAGCTTCATATGAGATTCTTTCTCAACCATTTTATGAAAGATTTTAAACCTGTCAAAAGCTTCTAACTTGTGTTTGAGAAAGGTTACCCAAACCATTCTTGTATAGTCATCTACAAATAACATAAAATACTACTCACAATTTATAGACCTTGTCCTAGTAGGACCACACAAATCAGTATGTACAAGCTGCAAAGGTTTAGTTTAAGCATATTCCTTTGATTTAAAACTAAACTTTGTTTTCTTACCTATTAGACATTCTTTACAAACAACTTTTAATGGTTTTCTTAGAATAGGCAAACCTCTCACATTCTGGTTTTTACTAATCTTAACCAAATTATCAAAGTTAATATGCCCTAATCATTTATGCCATAACCAATTTTCTTCAACTTGACCTGTAAGACATATGCCCTCATTGCATTCATGATTGGAAGAATCAAGAAGATTGTAAACATAGTGTTCTTAATCTAGTTGCAACTATTTAACCAATTTTTTCCTTAATAGAACAACCTTTTTAGCTGAATATAACATTATAACCATTGTCACAAATATGAATAACACTTAAAATATTATGTTTAAGGACTTCTACAGAATACACATCATAAATAGGTGTGTCATCATTTAGAAGCAAAGAGCCTTTACCTTTAATCTCAATTCCTATATTGTCACCAAACTTTACAAAACCTCCTGAATAATCTTCAAGCTTACTAAACTTGTCCTCATCTCCTATCATTTAATTGGAACAACCACTATCAAAAACCCACAATGCCTTCTTTTTTGAAAGAAGAGAAGTTTGGACAAGCATGGATTGTTTTATTTTTTGAACAAACTTGGGTCTCCAAACATTTTCAGAGATATGTTTACCTTGTTTGAACTATTTAGATGTGTGACCAATAATATTGCATGTGAAACACCTAATAGTATTAGGAAATCCAAAGAAGTATTTCTGACCAAACCTTGGTGTTCTAGACATCATTATCCTATAATTACTTACTTTGTGTCCGAACTTATTACGAATGAAGCAATAACCATGAAAAGAAGGATTAAACCTGAAATTGTTTTATTTCTGCTGAAATGGCTACTTCTTATTAGCTGCCTTAAAGTTTTGATTTAAATATTTTGAACACTCGCCAATGTTGAATCCAGTACCAAACATATATTTATGTTGTTTTTGTTTCCCAAGTATATCATTGAAGTGAATAGTAATTTCATAACCTTCAACTTATTTTTTAATCTTGACAACCTGATGTTCAAGGTTTTGAATCTCTTTATCTTTATCGACGAGAATAGATTCGAGAGTATCCACCATTATTTTAGAATCATCAAGTTCAATTTGTAAGCCAATGACCAAACTTTCAAGACTATGCTCTTGAGGGAAAATATGTTTCTCAAGTCTTTTTATTTCTTGAAGTGCACACAGCAATTCAATTTCACAATTTTCTATCTCAGACTATTTTTTTGGTTCTTTATTTGACATTTTTTGAGTTTCTACTTTAGCCATAAATAAAGTTAAGTCTTCATCATCTAGTGATTCATCTGACTCAAAATATGAGTCTTCTTTTGAAAAGAGACTCTTTTTCAGTTTGAAGTTGAACTTAGTTTTATCTAAGGACATTTAGCAACAAAGTGTCTAGGCCTGCCACAAGTAAAACATTTAAAGGGAATTTTACCCTTAGACTTATTTTTAAGTTTCTTGACAAGAAGAGATTCTTTAGAATCTGATAAATCAAAATCATTGTCATCAAATAAAACTTTATTTTCTACCTTAAACACAGTTTCTTTTCTAGAGGAATTGTTTTTATTGATTCTAATTTCATAGGCAGTTAGAGTGCCTTGTAAATTGTCTAAGATAAGCTGATCAAAGTGTTGCTTTTCTTCAACAGTAGCAACCTTAGCTTCAAGTTTATTTGGTCAAGTTTTGATGACCTTAGTTACAAAATCAAATTCTTTTACTTCTTCTCCTAACCCTTTCATAGCATTAACAATTTCATCAATTCTTAAGAAATAATCAGCTACCTTTTCATCATCCTTCATTTTTATTTCCTCAAATTGATGTTTTAGAGTAAGGACATTTGACTATTTAACTTTTTCATTTCCTTGATAAATGGTTTCAATATTAGTCCAAATACCCCTAGCAGAAGTGCAATGCATGACTTTGATAAAGACATCCTTAGTTAATGCACATAAGAGAAAGTTTTTCTCTTGCATTGGTTTCATATTTTTTCTTTTCATCAACAGATGTGGGAAATATAGTTGGTATAGTGTACCCAATTAACACTATACTCCAAAAATCAAGATCAATAGAAGTCAAATATGTTTCCATTCTGGTCTTCTAGAATACATAATTTGTTCCATCAAATAATGAAGCTCTAGTCAGTGATGTGCCTTCATGAGCTTGAGACATTTTAAACAGACTCCAAGACCAAAATCAATCCTAGGTTGGTTAGACTTGACAGAGGACCCTACACTCTCATACCACTTGTTGGAAGTGGAACTACACTGAGAAGGGGGGGTGAATAAGAGAAATATATTTTAAAAA
>VCHN02000688.1:0-31815 GCA_007115665.2 Sequoiadendron giganteum | reverse complement strand
CCCCCCCTTTTTGAGACCCTTAATCTTCATTAATTTCAAAAAACAATAGTAGCTTAGAAACTAGACTCGGAGCACTTCAACTTTTGTTCTTGCCGCATCTTAAAATTTTGAGGGTAACTATCTTCATTTTCTCATGCAAATCAGATTTTCCTGATTTCAGAAGAAGAAGAAAAAAGTGGCATCTTAAGAGCCAAAATTGTGTCACAGATTGGTGCACTTACCCATTATGGGACCAAGGAGTTAAAATTTGGACAATCTTGACAATCACATTTGTTATTCTCCTAGTATCTCTCCTAGTGGTAAAGAATATACTTTGATGTTAGAAAACATAATTGATGATAGTCATGAGAATCTCATATGAGAAAAGATTATGGAACAAGACAATAGCATAATTGATGAACAAAAAAATTTGACCATTGATCATCCCCCTACTTGTGATGAAGTCCTTTTGGAAGAACCAACCCTTGAATGTTGCAAACTATTATGTTGCAACTCACAAAACCCTTGTTATGAAATTTGTAAACTTATGTGAAGTGGCTAGCTTGAATCTAGACCTTGAATTGAATGATTGCTTGAATCAAAACCCTACATCACAAATGTTAGCTCAAAAACACACATTATGCAATAATATCTTTGACATGATGCTTGAATCTCGATGATGGATCCAAATGCTTGATGAATTTCTCTTGAATGCTCTTGTGAATTCAATTATGCTATTAATTATGCTCTCACAAAAGTCTTAGGTGAAAATGAGTGAATCAACCTTGTATTTATAGCTATCCATGATTAATATCCCAAAATTACACCACAACAAGCTAGCATTTGAATGCAGTAATTAAAGGAGGCTAAATCTCACCAAGATTTGAAATTAAATCCTGAAAATAACTTGAGGGGGACTAAGATGCCCTAGGTGGCATCTTAGTCTCGAGGCTTGAAACTTGAGGTACAGACTCCAAAAAGGGTGTCATCCAAGGCACATTTGAAAACAAGGTCCCAAGACCTTTGGATAACAAAGACACCCTAGGTGGCGTCTTAGTCCCAATACTAAAAATCAAGGACACTTAGCCAAAATCAGTAAATTATCATTTATCTTTTGATGTTTTTCGAGATTAGCCATAAAAAGATATAATTTATTATGCTTGTGGATGAAAAATATGACCAACTATGACATAAATAGGGATAAATAAAGAAAATTGGGCCCAAACAAGTGTGAAAATGCAAGGGTGTGCATTTTCCTACACTACATTTAGCCACCACTTTAGTGAGAGGATGAACTTTCTTCAAACTCACACTAAAGTAGACAACAATGCAATCAAGATGGACTCAAATGTATGAATGCTATTATTATAGGATGACAATAACCAAGAGGGTGGCCAAGTCCCTAGGATCAAGATCCTATGAAAAAACAACATAGTAACAAAGGAGCACGCTTGTAGATGATATATGAATCCATAACCAAATCGCAAGCGTACACCATCAAAGATAGGAAAAGGAAAAAGGAAAAAAGAAAAATGCAATGGATAAAGCTTCAAGTGGTCATCCAATGGGCTATGGACCAAGTCTAGGTCGTTTATCCAAAAAAAGGCTTACAAGTGGAATGTATTGTCCACTATGCAAACAAAATGCATGCTCACAAGGGCTAGTGAAGATAGTTGTCCACTAGGTGAGCCCCAAGAGATCCATATCAAACTCATACCCCCATGACTATGATAAGGACAAAAATACACGCTCATAAGGGCTAGTGAAGATAGTTGTTCACTAGGTGAGCCCCAAGAAACCATATCAAAGGCATACCTCCATGACTTTAATAAGGTACAAAAATACATGTAACAAGAAAGATGGATGTTTGAAGGGATTTTTCTTAGTTCATGTGAGGTCTTAATCTTAGTGGGAATTGTTCCTAATGTCTCCAAGAGAGTACCAACCAAAGGATAAAAGATTCATAACTTAAGGAATGTAGTGTGTCGCATCACCACTAAGAGGAATGTAATATGCTAAGATAAATCAAGCTCTTGAAGGACATTACTCCTAATGTCACCACAAAGAGAAAAACACATCGCATGAAGTAAGAAAACCACATCAAGGAACATGGAAAAAAAACTACAAATGAAATCATGCTAAAATAATGCCAATGTATGCCCCCACTTTAAAGAAATTGCTAAACAACATGCTATGAGAATTTACTTTAAAGTAGCCAAATGTGAAAAAGGAAAAGAGGGTTGCCCCCCAAAAACACATAAGGGATTTATGGATTCAAGGTTAGTAGATCTATCTTTGTTGCAATGCTATTAGAGAGCTAGAAATTGCCATCATTCCCCAAATACACATAAAATTGGAAGAATGAAACAAAGAAAGAAAAATCAAAGAAAAACCTTTTGGGTCAACATGGAATAAATATGAATGTCTCGACGCCTTGCGTCATCCCCAAAAGGAAAACATAAGACAACTGAAAATGATAAAAGGAAAATATTTTGGGTCAACATGGAAGAGACATGAATGTCTCAATGCCTTGCATCATCCCTAAAAGGAAAACACAAGAAAAAATTGAAAGAAAAAGAAAAGATAAGGAAAAAAATATTTTGGGTCAATATGGAAGAGACATAGGGTGTCTTAATGCCTTGCGTCATCCCCAAAAGGAAAACACAAGACAAAATCGAAAGGAAAACAAAAGATAAAGAGCAATGAAAAGGAAAAAAAGCTTATGGCATATAGAAGAATGAAGGTACAAATAGAGGAATGCACATAGAGAGAAAACATTAAACAATATGGGGATCACATTACACACATGCAATTAACCCAAAAAGAAAGAAAAAAGACTAGTAAAGCACATGCGAGTCAATCATCCAGTAGGTCATCTACATCTCATTCATGTTCAGTATATGCAGAATGCAGATCACTAGCGAGAGGGATCATTTCAAGTGCTATACTAGGAAAATCGTCAAGTTCAACACATGGTGAATCACTCGGTTTAGGAGGATCATCACAGTTGTTATCATCTAAGCTCGTATAAGAGGAAAATAACAAATTCAACTCATTATGCACTTCCTCATCAATTTTAGTAGTCTCTTCATCACAATCCAAGTTAATCACAATAGAAGGACGAATGATAATATCCATAGAAGATGTTGGTCCTTGTTGTGTTGGAGATATATGATCTATTGGTTCTGGTAATGAAGGAGACTCGTCATTTATTACTTTTGTCAAGTTCAGATTTTGATTTTCTATGTTGCTCTCTTCATTCATCTTTTGAGCAATAGCATGACGTTTATGCCTACACTCTCTAGCATTTCTATTTCTTTTATTATGGTTTTCAAGTTGTGTTTGTGTAGGAGCAGATTTTTCAACCACAAGCTCCTTTTCTTTTTGTGATAGAAGAACAGAAGAAACCATGGAAGGCTACTCAACCACTTTCTCTTTTGCTTCATAAATTTTCTTAGGAGGTGATGGAACCCCTAAATATTGTTTTGGTTCCATTTTATCATCTTGCAAAATTTTTGGTTCAAATCCATCCTTGGGGCTTTGGGTTTTTTTTATCGTCACTATTTTAGTGTTTTAGGTTTCCTGAGATCCTTCCTAAATGATCCTCAAGCTTGCATCTTTTCCAGGGCTCTAATTTTTTGTTTACCTTTTATATCTCATCCCCATATATGTTAAAACATCTTATATCATTAGAGCTCATGGAGTAATCAGCCCCTCATGCCTAGGTCTGAAACTCTTTTATTTTATAAGGTTGAGCGATTAACCTTATTTGGCCTTTACATCCTTTGAAATAATATGTTTTTAATTCCTTTGAGGCCTTTTATACGTTTTCCTAGATGGTCCCCTTTCATTAAACAACTTACGGGCACATGCTAAATCGTCCCACTTAAGTCATGTCTATCGTTTCCAATTATCAATCATTGTGGATAGCTTTAGAAATGTAAATTTATATCCGCGATGAGTGATGAATAGTATTTCTTTTATTTCGCACATCACAGATAGGTTTTGAATGTTTGATGTATTAGAGATGCATGATACATTTGTTATGTGTGTTATCA
Organism: Sequoiadendron giganteum; assembly: GCA_007115665.2. Lineage (NCBI taxonomy): Eukaryota > Viridiplantae > Streptophyta > Pinopsida > Cupressales > Cupressaceae > Sequoiadendron > Sequoiadendron giganteum. The sequence goes on along the minus strand of VCHN02000688.1, from coordinate 27,778 downwards.
TTGGCATCTCTTTTATCGCTAATTTCTCATGATATTTATAATGAGAATTAGCGATGCATGACGTCCCTTGGTGCTCTTTTTATTTTCTCCTATCACTCATCATGGATTTTTTCTAAGATTTAAATTTTAAAATAGCAATGAGTGATGAGGTCATTTTATCAAACTTTCTTTCACTGATTTGAATTTCTCTTATGAGTGATGTATCGTGTGCCTTTGATTTTCATGTAGGTGCATGTGTCTTAATCTTGTTCTATCACCTATCTCCCATCATTGATGTGATCTAGAATTTGAAGCATGAATCAGTGATACGTGATGGGAAGGGAACATGATCAAGGATGGGACATAAATTCAATGGTTGAGATCTCATCATGTGGATGCTCACATCATTGATAGGATTGGTAGAAGGAGAAATGTTCAGTGATGAGCGATGGCTACTAAATGAAAGACAATGTGGCACCATCTTGAGGACATCTTTTATGGTAGAAAAGAAAGTAGCGAGGTGAAAGGAGAATCATTGGTGTGGTTTTAAAACAAAATGATCAGTGACCAAGTTTTAAACATGAACAGCTTTATGTGTCAGTTCACTCGCATGAGCTTTCTATCAAACATTAATGATGATGTGTTCCATTTCTCAGATGTAAAGAAGGTGACTGGCTTGTTTCCTGCACATTTGGAACTGCTCAAGAGTGGAGAAGAAATCCAGAAGCTAAAGAAATGGTGTGGAGAACTCCAACAAGTAAATACAATAGCATTAGTATCAGTTGTTCACTCGGGTAAGCAAATTATTGTATCTTTTCCTATCAAAACTACTAAATTTTTCTATTCTGAATAATAGTAGGGAATTTGGGAGATAACTTTCTTACATTTTATTCATTTGATCATCCTCAATTGGAAAGATAAATACTATGTAAGGTTTGGGAGTATTTTGTTCTATAAATTGTGTCTTGGGGTTTAAAACTAGGTAGGTCTTTTCAATTAAGAAGACTGTAAACCCTAGTCATACCACATTGCAAATATGAGCGAACCAGGCCCTAGTATATGCAATTCATAGATCTAATTTATATTTTAATAATTTTATTTATTGTCATTATTTTTATTATATTTAAGTATATGCATAAGTAGTATTTTTTTTATATTTATGAATTAATTCCACTCTTTTTATGCTCATACAATGTTTATTGTAAATTTATAATCTAAATATTTATTTTAACATAATATCTTGAATTACAAGCTATTTTCTTCCTCATACACATTCATCTTTACAAAATACAACTCTCACAAAAGTATCATAACCATTAAAATTAATTTTCTTGTATAAATATATACTTTGAAGTATTTCATTACATGAGACCTTTTTTAACTAGCAATCTTGAGAAGTGATAATGCCAATGGGATATAATGCTCTTCACCTATCCATTATGAAATCATCAAACCATACATGAGGATCTTACCATCCCTCGAGCAAGGAGAATCAATTAAGAACCTAAGAAAGAAATTACAAACATATCATGAACAAAAATTAAAATCAGTCACACCCAATACAAATCAAAAGGTAAACACATATTTTAGGCAATAAGAATCAACATAAGATAGTAAGAGATCCAACTCACTTCCAAATAGTGAACATTGCCTCTTTTCTAATAAAAGAAAATCAAATGTAATTTAGACCAAAAGATATAAAGTTACATGCAAGGTCATAATTTATTTACATTTTTATGAGTCATTAATCATAGACAATATGACTTGAATCACATCATGGTTGGGCATTACACTTAGAGAGTGAAATATAAAGATTATCAAAGACTAATTTTTCATGTATAGAGAGAGTTTGTATTTGTAGACTAGATCCTAGATAATAAAACTTACCCAACATAGAATAGAGAATAATTTTATTGTTCTAATCCATACACATGATTGCAGGAGACCTTTATATGTTTTGGGGCACGTAAATTATGTTGTCTTTATTGATTGGAATTATTGTTTGATCACAAAGATAAACAATCTTTCTATTTATTTATTACCATTTATAACACGATTGTACTTTCAATTTAATATTGTTAAATCTAATCTACTCTACTCTAACAACTCATTTAATTTAAATTGATTTGTGCTTAATGACTTCATTTAATTAATTATGCATAAATCCATATCAATAGGTTATTCTGACACAAATTATAATAAAAATATGATAATCCTCTTGAACTCCAATACCAAAACTTTGGAAATGACAAGATCATCGTCTATCAAAATAGTTTTGTAATAAAAATTAATACCATACAGACTGAGTGGAAGAGATATTCCTAATGACTACCTCGCATCATTTCTATAATATTCCATCCCAGAAGAAACTGAGTGGAAGAAATATTCCTTATTCATTAGGATGGCTACCTCGTAAGTAAGATTTCTATTCTAATTACATTTACGATAACAATAACAAATCCAATCGTCGCATTCTCCGAACTCTTGACCATCGTGATCCTGACATGCAGCGTTGCACTCCGCAAGCCTAAATGAGACGCATGGCCCCTTAAATGAACCACTGTAGCTGCTACAATACCCCGGGTGCTGAACAGCACCCATCGACACTGATCATATTACAAATAACTAACTGCTGTTAACATATTTTTTCATTCGTATCGACAATTAAAAGCTGCTAATATTGAAGAGAAGAAGAATAAACATTACCAGAAGCTGTGAGCAATACAATCATGAGAAACACATACACGCCCTTCGCCATGTGAGCAACTACAGAATAATATTGTATTCTGTGAAGAAACTATTGCTACTTCTCAACAGGTAACTTGGATGTTTGATTCAAAGTAATTCTTTTTGGGGTACTTATAGCTCAAACTCAGGTAATATCCTTCGTGTGTTCCGCTCTGTTGTTTTATTGGCATGATACGCCAGATTCAAAGAATCTTTTAGATATGAGAAAATCAATAATACCTCACACATTACTTAACAGCTACTCTCCTTCGTGCTTTCCGCACAATTTTATTTCTTTATTGTTACGTTGCTATGACAAAATGAATACGGCCATTCCAAATAATCCGATATGATTTCAAGCGTTGCAACCTAAATATCATATAATTTCTAGCTGTTGCCCTTCCAAACAGCATGATATGATTCCAAAAAAACCCATGTACTAGATTTTACAATATTGGTGCTGAAACTAAAGGGTTTCAAATAGGGTATCAACGCACCTAATTATTATTATTTTGAACATGTTTGGAATTTGTTATTATTGGTAGGACAAACCTACCTTGGATTAGATTGAAAATTGGAAAGGGCAGTCTAACGGGGACAATGGTGAAAACCGGCATTTTATTATGCAAGTGATAACATTACTTTTTTTGTTTTAAAAAAAATAAATCCTAGACAAACAAAACAGTTCACATAATCAATTGCAGGCAATCTCAGAAAATATAAGAGAATGATATCAAAATTTGATGTTTGATTTCTCTTTATTTATTTTGGCAAACTCCAATCTTACTGACACGGAAATTTGTAATAATTTTTTGCAATATCAAATTATTATCTGTATATGTTTGAAGATGGCGGTGTGTCTGCAATTCTAAATCATTCAATAGTACATTTTTATACAGGACCTATCTGAAACCGAGGAACATATGCAAGCCCAAGAATCTATTGAGCCCATCACAAGAAACTCCATATTTTTATTTTTCTTATGGACCTTAACAAAACTTACACGTATATGATGCCCTACTTACTTTTATAGGAAATAAATTTACCCTGAGAACAATAATATTGAATCTAACACCTCAAAAGTCTTTAGCCAAAATAAAGACATTTTTTTACTATGATTATAGTCCTCATTGAGGAGATTCTAAAGAAAAATAATAATAATAATTTTAACTGGAAAAATAAATTTCTATAAGCTTTTAATATGCTAAATAATGGGATTGTAAATGTCTCAATATTGGTATTCCTTAACTAGAATTTTCCATTATGTGTAGATGTATCTAAAATTACAATAGGGGCAATACTAGCAGGAAATAAGGACCATATCATTGCATTTGCAAGTATACTATTGGTACAATCAAAGAAAAAATATACTAGTCTAAAAGGAGAACTTTCAATAGTCTTTGCATTACATAAAATCAAACACTTAATTTTATCCATCATTTCAAATTCTTTGTACATCATGAATTACTAAAATATTAAATGAATAAAATAGTAATTCGAGAAAGGATGCTTACATGGATAACATTATTCTAAGAGACCGACTTTAAAAAATCACGATGTGGCTAAGACGGGCTAAATGAGGACTTGATTACATATCAAGGATTGAAATAAGGGAAGATGGAGGACTTATAGGCAATGAGTTGTGAAGTGTGTGATCTATTTAGAATTTATGTGGTACTGCTAGACTTGAAGGGAATTATAAAGCTATGATCTATTTAAAATTTATATGGTACTGCTAAACTTGAAGGGAATTAGAGAGCTATTATCAACATGAGAATCCCTAAAGGGGAGCATAAAATAAAAAAGAATTAAAGCTGCTATTAACATGAGAATTATTAAAGGGGAGGATAAAATAAAAGAGAAGTAGAATAATGTGATGATATTTACAATATACACTTTCACTGAAGGTAAACTCAAAATTATGTGAAAATATGAGATAAGAAGAAGAGTGGTATTGGAGCATGAAAGAGAAGATATCTTGAAGGAAGCCAATGAAAGAATCTCTAATGGACATCAACTAAAGGAATTAAACTAAAAGGAATGTGTTATTGGCTCACTTGTGGTGGCTAATACTTTTCAAAGATGCAAATAGATATGTTCAAAAGTGTCACATTTTCCAATAGGTAGGGAGACCTATTGCAAGGAATTCAATGTCCTTATTGCCATTTTTGGGTCAAGCCCTATTTCAAAATAAGGGTATAGAGTTAATTTGACAAATAGAACCACCTACACATAATTCCCATGCTTGGTTTATAATGATTGGCATTGAATAATTTACTAGATGTATAAAATTAGAGGTAACTAAGGATTGAAGAGATAAATGGATACCAAAAGGTTCATTTATGAGAATATCATAACACTATTTAGCTATCCATTAGGCATTTTAGTGGTCAAATTAAGCATTTTGTCAAACAAAAAAAAAAATAACTGCTAGACAATTTTTTGATATCAAATAATATTACTCCAATCTATCTTTAGGAAAATGGAGCTAGTGGGTTATTCATTAGTACATCTATTACAACATTTAATAAATAGACCATATTAAAATTCAATGGAGATACCTCTCATAAGGGTAAAAAATGGCATAGGGCTACAAGAGTATCTCTATTAATATAAAATGATAGTGGAGATAAAATATGGTATAAGGGGAGATTTATCAAAGTTCTATGAAGACTGCCATAGGGTGAGGTCAATATCAGCATGGTTAAACTAGACAATCAAGAAAAGGTAGAGGACATTTTTAGAAACTCCCAAGCCAAGCTTAACTTCTCTATCAGAGTCCTTCCAATCTCTTGGAAGAAGGAAGAAGGCTCGAAGGATTTCTACCATCTAAATAGATGAGCAAGGTAGTTCATAATTTAGCTAAGATAATAGTCCCTCTGGTGGAAAAGATGGAATCTAAGATTATAAGTGATGATTACCAAATTCGTTAGGTGGATTTGGTTGTACAAATGAGGGATGGTGAGAAACACCCTTTGCAATGTCAGTCTCTACCATTTTGAGAAGAATGCAAAAGGATGAGAAGAAAAAAGAGGAGCTTAAAGCTCAAGTTAAACAATTGCTTGCTTGCATCAGCAATCTCATCTAGCCTATAGATGATAAATATACTAAGTCTACACTTCAAGCTACCTTGAAAGGTGAAATTAGGCCCTTTGATCCTAATGGGTGGATTCCAGCTATGCAGTAGTGGAAGGAAAAAATTTTGGAATTAGCAAAACAATTTTTGAAGCAATTGGTCAAAACATGCCATGCAATCAGTAATGAAGATAGCCATGCTCAAAAAATTGCTTTGATCATTGATGAAGAATTTTTGGTATGAGATGAGTATATCCCAATCATCCAACAAATGCAAAAGACCAAAGAGGAAGAACTGCTTAAAGCTGTGATAATTGAAGGGCAACAAGAATTAATTCCTATTTGGATAAGGGCAGCGGAACTCTAATCTAAAATTTTGAATGAATGTAAGAATATATTGAACAATGACAAGAGCCAAGAAAAGAAGGTGATGAATGACATCCGCAAATGAATTGAAGACTTGGGGTGCACGTTCTAAGATAGTCCTCTGTTAGTAAGGGAACCTGAGAAAATGATTAAAAAATTATACAATTTGATGCATGGATAGGTCACCCAGGAAGGCATAGACAACATGCTCAGCGAGAAAGTGAAACTCTAATCTCTTCAAGAAGAGTTGGAATCCTTCACTAAGATATAGCAGCAAATGGAGACGATCACCTTTGATCAAAAGATCAAAATTCAATTTTACCAGGGTCCATCCATGGAGAAAATGAACGCACTGGTACCAACATGGATTGAAAACTTTCCAAAATCACTGAAGACAAGATGGAGACCGTAGTGTAGTAAAATGCATTCCCTTGCATTTTCACACTTGTTTGGGCCCGCCTTACTTATTGATCCTTCTTTATGGCTTAATTGGTCCTATTTTATGTCCATAAGCCCTATGAACGATGTATATTTTTGGTTAAACCTAACATTCTCCAATGCATAAATGATCTCCTAATGCCTCTAATTGGTGTGTCCCCGATTTCTAGTTGGGACTAAGATTCCACTAAGGGCATCTTTGTCCCCCGAGGTCCCAGGACACTAATTTTGAGGTATCTTATTTGGGCCCCTTTTGGTGTTTGTGGCCCAAGTTTCACCACTTGGGACTAAGACGCCATCTAGGGGGTCTTAGTCCTCCTTGAGTCATTTTTCAAGATTTAATTTCAAGTTTTGGTGGGATTTAACCTCCTTCATTTAATGAATTCATATGTCAACTTGGTGTGATACAATTTCAAGATATTAAGCATAAACAAGTATAAATACAAGGTTCATTCATTCGTTTCAATGCTAAGCATTCAATTATTGATTCCTAAGGAAAATTTATGAGATCAACTGCATTCAAGAGAAAATCATCAAGCATTCGGAGTCATTGCCAAGATTCAAGCATCATGTCAAAGGCTTTTCTTGCATCATGTGTTTTGTTGTGCTAACATTTGTGATGTAGGGTTTTGATCTAAGCAAGAAAGAAATTCAAGATCTATCAAGAATTTCAAGATTCATATCCATTGTAGCCATTTCACACAAGTTTACAACCATTGCAAGGTTTTGATGAGTTGTAGCATTTCATGTTGTTCATTAACCATTTCCTTCATCATTTCTATTTCATTTCAAGGTTTAATTACCAATAAGGGGTTTTACCAAGGCAAACCCCCATTCACTAACAATCAACAAGTTTTCCCATCTTGTCCATTTATGTTTGTAGATCTAGGTTGAAGACTTGAAGATCACTTGGAGTGAAAATTTTTCAAAGTTGCAAAGTTGTCATCTTCACAAAATTTCACCTACAGGTCAGATTCGACTATTTAAGAACTTGGGATCCGAGAGGAAGTAATTGCAGATTTGGGAGCTCAGGACCAAATTTAGACTTTTCATAAATTCAAATCAGGACTAAGATGGTAGCAAGGGCATCTTAGTCCTCAAAGTGGAATCTTCTAGAGATTCTTTGGGATTTTTTTCCATTATCCGAAGATTTTGTGTTTGCCCAAAAAAATAGCAACAGGACTAAAACGCCATCTTGGGCGTCTTAGTCCTCCAAGGCTTATTTTGGAAATTTGTTTGCGTTTCCATAATCTTATTTGCATCTCCAGGTTTCCCAGGTACACATACGCTATCTTGGATTTATTCATTTTTAGTATTTCTAAGCTTCATTTAGCTTGTTTTAGGTTGTTTGCATATCATACTATGTTTTCAAACATTATCTTTTCAAAGCATTTGCTTGTTGGTGAACCCCTTAAAGATAAAAATAAACCCCTCCTAAGTCCTCCTAATTATGTATTGACTCACTTTGAGAGGTTGATATTCAATCCTATTAGGGTTCTTAGGGCATAGTTGGATGATCTAGATAGAATAGGAAGGTATCCCCTCACTTATTTTATCTACGATTCATTTTGGCGAACCTAACTTTGTTTGAGAATTATTCCTTTTCTTATTTGGAGTCATTTAGAGTCATAGAGGTAGATTGCATTCATTATATTATGCATCTAGGGTTTCTTGCATCTTGCATTAGTGAAATTATATTTCAAATCTTGCATCTAATTATTTGTTATCAAGCCAGAATTTATTGTTTTTCTCATAAAAACCTCTGCTAGGACTAAAATCCACTTCCTAGTGCCTTAGTCCCTCTCAAGTTTTTTTGCTCAGAATCATCTCTTTGTTGTTTTCTTCCTGTTTCAACCTCTGGAACCTCATAATCTCATCAAGAGGACTATAACTCCCTTACTGGAGTCTTAGTCCCTATTTAATTTGACTCTCCAATTTTTAGGGTCTGAAATTACTTTTATGTGTTTCTATGAGTTGCTTTCAGTTTCAAAGTGTAATAGTAAGCAATAGCATGAGTAGAGTAGGGAGGCCTTCAATCAACTAAATAGAAATCCAGCTGATACACCAGGCCTTTGTTCCTCCAAACCCTATCAAGGGTGATTCTCCTCAAACTTTACTATTTGTCTTGTAGGTTTGCAGACCCAACTTATTCACCTTTTCTTTCAAAGCTTACTTCCAATAAACAAGCCACTCACCTTTTCAAATACCCTTTTAAGCCTTCAAAAATGTATCACAAAACACACCAGGTCACTTTCGACCAACACCAAAAAAACAAGGCTACTACGTTGTCCTAATTGGCCAATTAGGCCAAATTTTCAAAGAAACTATACTCCAAACTATCTTCACATCCCAAATAACTATATACATTCATTTTCCATACCATAAAACCTCCAAATCCACAAACTTTAACCTGAGAACCGCTCCTTTAAGCCCACATTTTAAAAACCCTCATTTTTAGCAAGTTTAGGGTGGGTTTATTGAAAATCCTATTCCCACAACTCATAACACCTTTATAATGCATGAAAATTATTAAAATAACCTACACATGCTCAAAATTCCCTCACAAACTACTACCCCAAAGGATTTCAACCATTTCCACTCTTAAACCACTGAATTTCACCAAAACTCATCAAATTGCCAATTAGGGCATCACACCAAACCACTCAACTCGCCTCCCCTACTCCAGAAACCATTCACATATGTTCCCTACCCCTAATTATTCCATTCCACTAAGTTACATTAGAATACAATGGGTGGAATGGCTAAAAAGTCATGTTTACACACTCAACTACTTGCATTTGACAACTTTTTCTCCAAGTGATAAATTGCCACCATGGTAAAAGGCCTCCGAGATAGAAAAAACTAAGAGAGGTTATTGTAGAGGGGACCAACATGATCCCATAGTCTCAGAAGATAATTTTCTAAGTGTCATGGTGTCTGAATACAAGCATATTGAATTTTGCAGCCATTTTGCACTTTGGACTCTTAAGGGATTCTACCGATTGAACGTAGCTCAGAGCAATTCCGCATGTTTCAGTGGGAAAGAGGACCATGTATAGAATAAACGTACCCACTCGAATTCATCGGGACAGTCTGTTTGGTCACACCAATTGCAGAACAAAAGTTGCACCACTTTGCAACTTTCAAATACTTGCATTTGACAACTTTTTCCCCAAGCGAGAAATCGCCACCATAGGAAAAGGCCTCCACCCACTGTATTCTTTTATAACTCAATGCAAAGGATTAGTTAGGGTCATAAAACATGTGTGCAAGGGAGGTGAATAGATGGTTTTTAGGTGATTCCCTAGATGTCAAATGGTGCATTTTTTAGTGGAAAATGGTGGTTTAGTGCTAGGGTTTGAAGAAATCTTTGGGGGTAGATATATCTCTTGAACTTTTAAGCTTGTGTAGACCTTTTTGAAGGGATTTTAGGCTTTGGTTGGATGTGGGAAGGTTTGGAGTATGGTTTTTCAATAAACCCTTGCCTAACTTGTGAATGAGGAGGGTTTTTATGGTTTGTTATGTTAGAGGGCTTATCACGCCCTAAAAGTGGAGGAATTGGTGGTTTGGAAGGTTGGTTAATGCTACCCAATGGTGGTTTGTGTGTGATAGGAAGAATAAAGGGTGGTTGCTTGTTTTGTGAAAGTTGATCCCAAAGAGTCTTATGAGGGTTTGATGTATGTTGAAGAAGGCTTAAATGGGTGCCTAAAATGGTGGTTTGTTGCAGAGGTTATTAAGGAATTATGAGAGTTAAGGTGGAAAAAATAGATCTACAGACCTACAAGAGTGACTAGGTGTAAACTTCAAAATAAGCCAAGATTGATTTTTGAGGGAAGGAAGGAGGTTGGAATCCTTTTCTTATAATGTCTACATCATAGGTGCTCATTATGAGGTTAACATCAAATGATTAAATTGACATTCCCTCACAAAGTTTCGTGTGCTCTTATGATTAATTGGTGAAGTTTTAAGGTCTTATGTTTCCATTTTGTGGAAGATGCAAATCATAGTGAAAATGTTGTTGAGTTTGATAAAAGTTGTCAAGATAGGTTGAATGTCATTTTTTTCCAGTGTGAGGTCATTTTTTTTGGATTCAATAAATTCTAGGTAGACCATCTCTAATGTATTAGGAGTCTAGGAGGGTCAAATTGCAAAATAATGCAAAATGAGCAAAAATGTTGTCAGCGAGAATATGTAAAAAAGTGCAATTTTGTACTCAACATCCATAACAAGTTTGAAAATTGGTTGGATTCAGTTGTAGGATGGTAGTTGGTTTTTTCATGTTTGAAAAGGCTTCTTATGTTTGAGTTTGAGGTTGGAGAAATCAAGTTAGAAATAAAAACAATAAAATCTTGTTATTCCCATGCCATTTTCGGAGTTTTTCAATAATTTTTGAAGTTTATTGCTATTGTACGGTTATGTATAGGGTGGTTGTGCTTAATTCTTAATGCAAACTGGTGGGAAGAAGAGTTAACTATTTCACAAAAAAAAATTGAAGAAATTTCATTCAATTTTGTTCATTTAATAGGCATTTTACTGGAGGTCAGTCTGTGAGCCTTGTTTCAAGGGTTTGAGTGCATTAAAAATGGTGTTTTAAGCCTTCCACCCACTGTATGATGTTGTAACTTAGTGGATAGGATTATTTTAGATAGATAAACATGTTTTCATTGTTTCTTGAGCAGGGGAGGTCTGCATACTGATTTTTGGTGATGCCCTAGGTGGCATTTGGGGTGTTTTTACATGAAAAGGTGAGGTTAGAGAGGGTAAAAGTGAGAAATTTTTGCTCAAGCAGTCATTTTTCTTGTTATTTTAAGCATGTGCAGGATTATTCCAAAGTGTTTTAATTGGTTTTGAGGTTTGAGAAGGCATCGAGCATAGTTTTTCAATAAGCCCTAGGGTATATTGTGAAAAGTGAGGGCTCTAGTGTTTGGGGTGTTTCAGGGCCTATCTTGCCCTAAAATTTATGGATTAAGTGTTTCCTTTGGTAGGTGAGTGTTTCCCAATCAATTTTTGAGTGAAAGGAAAAGTTTAAAACACATTCTCTTTGTAAATCTGGCCTAATTGAGCCCTTAGATAGCGTTGTTATCAAGTTTTTAGCAATTTGCTCCAAAGGAGTCTTAGGTGGAATTGAGGTATGTTAGAGATGACCTAGGTTGTATCAATTTCTATGAGGCATACACTGCCCCTACCTTGTCAACCTTATGGAATTTACAAGCCAGTGAGCTCACTAACTTGCCAAGCTCACTAGCTTGCCAATTCAGTAGGATTGACAAGGTAGGGGCAATAAAATATGCCTTTCTACAATTATATTAGACATTATTTCATTCTTACTCATAAATCCACATGCTTTTCCTTGAAGACAGCTTTAAATGTAAACCATGAAGCATTAAAACTAATTTTAAATGTAATATACACATTTAATTGAGGCATATATTAAGGAATATACACATTTGCATGTATTAATTTCTCATAATTTTTGTATATCAAAAAATACACTAAGTGAATGACAAATATTACAATAGTGATGGAAGAACATCTTGAAAATCTTCCCATTTGTCAGTACTTGTAGCAATACATGCAGGGAAATAATCCTCCCATTTGCAACCCAGATCATGAAATATATTGTACAATAAGAAACAAAAGGAGTTGTTGCCTAGTTTCTTTTCTCCAATCCACCTCAGCTAGCCAAGTTATTTGCATTCCAAAATGCTTCAAAACATGTACATCCCCTGCTCCCTATGAAAGAAATGGGTAGTAGCCTCTCCGTGGTTCTATACTCTCATAATAATTTGGTCCACAAAAAACCTGCAAAATCCTATCAATCTTAGACATGGACTCACATAAAAATCATTAAAAGAGCAATAACTAAATAATTTCATTCATACACCTAACGAGACCTACTATCACCTTCATGCATGATAGATAAGGAGGTCGATTGAAGTTCCTAAATTGGTGATGTGGCCCTTCGCTACTTTCTCATCTCTCGATGATCCTACGTATAAATTTCAAAATATATCACTCACATAATTAACATAAAACATGTAGCATATAAGAATCTGAGAAATCTACGAGATGCAAAAGAAAGAGAAGATTGACAACCATGAAATGCACCAGCAACCGATGTTTCTCATACCACATAACACTTTCAAACCCTTATACAATCAAACTTAAACACTTGAAAGAAAGCAATGATCAATAACATGACTTTACAAATTCAATGTGCATACCTAAAAATAAATCTAGGGAACCATCTGAGTCTGCTCTATTCTTTATTGTGTCAATTATTGCCCCGTGGTCAAACTCAATCACTTTCCAAAAGTTCTTGTTCGCAAGTATGCCCTTATATTTGATCAAATCAACATTGGTGGCGACAACAAGGTTCGAGTAGTGAAGAATATTTTGATGCATGTCAAAGTCCTCAAACAACCAAACTACAACATTCTTAATTGGGTACCTTCGAAGCCATGTTCTAGTAACAACCACTGAACCTGTAGGATATTCTATGTTTTCTCCATCTATAACTGGGGCCTCCAATTTCTTTTTGGCCTCGATACAACGGCATAGGTAATAATTTATACCCTCTTCATTGTCTTCATCTACAATTAGCACATAAACGTGCCCTGCATTGATATGTTCATCTTGTTAGATGTATTTACTGAGAATCATAATAAAACATGTAAGTAAGATATATTACGTGGTTCTAGTAGGTCTGATACATGATCAAAGTCAATTGATGATTGCATCTCCATGATTTGTAGAGACATCGAGAGCTGATAAGTGTCAAGTGGGGTTAGACTTCTTATAGACCATTTTTCAACCCACTCTGTTGACTCGCAATCATTCCATGCTTCAAGTGTACATGAAAAAAATCATGTCATATTCCACATATGGATAGTCCATGTACCTGTGTTGGAGCTTCTAAAAGAGTGTAGCTCGCTCGATCTTGTTAGTGTACAAAAATCTTCATATTTTTCAATGTTAGTATCATCTAATAAATGAAAAAATCTATGAACTAAATAATTACCTTCACTACCTAGACCCATTGCACCATTGCACCACTGGACAATTGATCTTGCATCTGTCAACTTTACATTGTCTTTGTACTTTAACTCTTCTCGTGCTAGGGCTCTTTTGATACATGTACCTACTCCATCATGCTCCCCCTCTCCATGCCCAACCTCTGAGAAGTTCCACATATGCTAAACACCATTGATCCTATGCATCCTGCTCAACCAGTAAAACATTTTGGCATTCTTGAATTATGATGTATAATTATCTAGCCATATGATATGTTGACTAAATGATATGCCCCTGCTAGCTAGATCAGCATAGAACATATGAAAGCAACCTTACACAAACTTTGTAGAATGTGTGCGATCATCACTGATGCAAAAGTGATACTCCCTCAATACTGTCCTATTTTCCTCTATACTATCATTTGCATGAATGAATGCTATATGCACAAATATAGCAACCTACATGGAGTTTTAGTACTATGATTGCACCTCATTTTGTGGTTGTAGTGTGTAGTTCTCAGTGAATTCGACAACTGAAATGATATGACGAAGTGGAAATGTGTCCTTGCATAGCTTGAACTGTGAGTCCAACCATTATGCTTTGTGTGTATGCCTTGTATACTCATAGACCACCTAATCATTAAAAATTCCCATAAACTGATACACTGGAATCTTATCACTGACCAATTCACATTTCTTTTCTTCTTTCCCATCTTTTAGACCGTATGCCACTATCTTATATTTGCCAAATTCCACAATTATGTCTCCAATTGTGTGTGTTCAAGCCATGTGTTGGAAAATTGGTAAATGTTGCATGCCACCACAATGATCACATGTGCCATCCAAACATGACTTCTTGTAAAAAAATTGACCATCCTCTCTTTCACATAAAATGGAAGACAAATTTCCTTGACGATTTAGGTGGAGGCATTATGTTACATTCCTACAAAACATTGTCAATATGCATATCTACACATATACTTCGATAAACATAATAATGGTTAGAAAACTCAATATGAACCCTACAACAACAAGTAGTGTGTGTGTGATTTATTTTTACATAAAAAGGCTTTAGCATTTCAAAATACCTTTGACATATTTTAATTTCAGGAAAATTTTGTACAAAATCAGCAAAAAATTGGGTTTGAGTGGTATCCAAATAATGCATTGGATGTGGCTCACGGATTTCACTACCAATTCTCCTTTTTACAACATCTCTTTGATTAGGAGAGGTCCTTGTGTTATCCTTCCAATAATTCACTATTAAAGATCTCAAGCCTTGATCAATTCTTGTATCTTTTCGTGGCACTCTACCCAAGAATGCACATAACTCATTGCTATTTGGATCCTCCACTCTTTCACGTCTTCCTTTGGCTCTCATTAGAGATGATCTACTTATTTTCAAAGACTTAATTTCCTTTGTAAGTTCACCTTGTTCCTTGTTTGACCGCTTAACAGTGTTGTTGTCATCACACATCGTGTGGCACAACTATCCTTCGTGTGTGAGGTAGAACCCATGCTCTCGTATGCACTCATCAAGTTTTTTACAATGGACTTTTCACTTGATTCATTCAAAAATATTAGCCCAAGATCCTTCATGGTGGACCTAAATTTGAGTTGCCTCATCATTTCAACAAATAGTTGGCATCTTCCACCCTCACTTAGCTTCACAAAAAATAAACTCCATATCCTATGTGCATATCTTTGACATGTACATTTTGGAATCTTATTAGGAATCCATTTCAAAACATTGGAATCAATATCAATAAAAAATGTAGGTTTTCTATGCAAAGCTCTAGGAGGAGTTCTCAAATGTAAATTTGTGTCAACATTGGGAAGGTCAACAACATCAGGGATAGATCGTGTACCTTCAATCGGAGGTGCAATTGATGACATACCTTGAGATTGACATGTAAATGATGTTTTACCTCCAACTTGAGATGTCATTTGTGGAGTGCATCAAATAGAGATGTGTTTGATGATGTACTTTCAAAACACAATGTTGTTGATGGTGTGTCTTCAATTGGAGATGTGATTTTTGATGTACTTGGAAAACCACATGTTGTTGTCGATGTGTCTTCAACTGGAGATGTGCATTGAGCTTCACCTATGGTTGATGATGTCCCCCCAACTTCGGTATCCATTCTTGTCCTTCCACGAACTTTCCTCATTTGTGCCCTTTTTTTTTCCAATTTGACATCTCTCTTAGATTGCATGGAAATTTTTGGATGTATGGGCTGCAATTCCTTTGCTTCACGAGCTAAAATTTTGTATTCTCTTCTCCTTGCATTTTTAACTACACATTCTTTTGGTTTTAGAGGCTTTGTTTGTTTCCTCAACATGACGTTGAATGCTACATGTTCACAAACATACATAGAACCACAAACACACATAGAACAAAATTAAGTAATGCATTTTATCAAAATATTGATATCTTTGATTACATTGCATTAAATATGAAACACACCAAATCAATTTATGAAAGAAGGAAATGATTCGTTTGGAATTATCAAACATGTCTATGGTAAACAAAAAAATTCATATGATGGAGTTAGATGTCTGTAGGGTTAGATATTAGAATAGGGATTTTGAGTGTGTTTGAAGAGTTGGAAAAGTAGCTAGAGGTTTATGCAATACATGTAGGGATCCATAATGAACTTGTTCAAATATTTAGAGGAAGGCTCTTAATAGACTTACACACACTCTTTCAAGGTTTCATCAAAGGAAATAGGCTTCGAAGGACTCCAATCCACACTAAGGTATAAGGGCTTTGCATGAGCCTATTAAGGCATCTAACAAGATTAAAATAATAAACCAAAAACAACTTTATCACTTAACTTACCAAGAAACACCAATTTGTATCACTCACTCCTTAACCACTTACAAACTAGTAATCCTTCCTCATAGGACAATCACTCATATCTAATGAACTAGGTAACTTATGAAGACTATAATAGCATTTCAGATACCCTTTTCCATGGCCTAAAACATATCTCAAAACTACTATAAACTCTTTTGGATAAAATACCTCAAACGAGCCCTGTTCCACTCAAGCAACTAGGCCAATAAGGCCACTCTTACAAAGAGACACTCCTTTAAACACATTCAAAGCTCTTTATCTCCATGGAAAATATTTTTTTAGGTTTTAAAACCTCATATTCCACCTATTTTAGGGACTAGAACGTTCAATAGGGTACCAACCTTCAAACCCTCACTCTAAGCTATTTCAAACTAGGTTTCCCCTAGGGGTTTATTGAAACCCAGACTTCCTCAACACTCCATACTCAACCAATACTTGTAAAAATTTAAAAATAGCCTACACATGCTCTAAAATCTTACTCCCAACCTTTAGCATTATTATTTCATCAAACCATTACTTGAAACCTTGATTTTTGGTCAAGACACACAAGAAATCAACTAGGACAGCAACTCACAAAACACTTCCATCAACTCTTCAACTCTTGAATCCTTATTGAACATGGAAAAAAACCTTTTGGCCTTCACTTCACTAATTTCTAGGGGTATCCACCGAAGGAAAAGTTCATACATGCATTCTTTAGTGTTGAAAACCCCAAAACAAGGTTTCCTACCCATTAGCACCAAAATGATCATAAAACTCACAAACCTCCATGAAATTCAATCAAAAAAACTATAAATTAAATCTAATACATTACTTTAACATTTCCCACAGCTTTTAGACCATGAACCACTTGTACAGGGTCATACAGTGGTCTGAAACATAAATTTACCAGTCAAAACTCAGAATTTTACACTAAAAATGGGGAATACTTCTTGATCTTCTTCATTTTTTCCATACTCTCACCTCTTCCTCGAGGTTCTCCTCAAATTTATGGACTCATAAAAACATAAAATAACACCTAGAACTGACATTCTACTTACCTAACCTTGCATGCACCTAACTCTACAAATTTTGCATCTTTTAGCAACCTTTCTTACCACATTTTGCCAAATTGCAAGCTATGACACAACTGAACTCCCTTAGCTCAAAATAAATTATAAAATGGTCTAATTGACCTTATTGAACACAAAATACTCAAAATTAACTAAAATCCTAGCATTTGACCATGCTCACTAAAGATGACCTTTTTGACAAAATTGAGCTTACAAGGTGCTCCTGCACCAGAGGCCTCGAACGTTGATTTTCACTAAACCCTCCTTGTTTCAAGAATAGAAAGGCCTAAAGCAATGGTTTAGTGTTTATATTCATTAAATATGGTTCTAGTGACTAAGATATGAACAATTTTCTCTGTTGTGAATGCTACAAGGAAGTGAATGTGAATTGGTCAGTTGAGCATTGAATTGAGGTTTTTGAGATTGAAGATTGTTTGAAACTGATCTAATTGTGATTTTTAAAGGTTTTGTCTCCCTACTCTCCATCACAAACCTATGGTATAATTTGTTGCCACCTAAATTAAAACTAGATAATCTTGTGTTTATTGTTCTCAAAACCACATTGTGATTGTCAATGAACCATGAAGAAGATGAATTCAAAGAAGGGTTTATGATGCTATATCTTATAAGTATTCACTAGATTTATTTGGAAATGAGGTAACTTAGAAAGACAATAAGCATTCTCGATTACACAAAATTTTCCCTTTTTTATTTATTAGAAAGGTAAATGGTATCAATGAATGGAAACTTGCATTAACAACTATGTCAAGTCAATTGAATTTATCTAAGCACATGTGATGAAGATGATTTTTTTATGGAACAAAAAAATTAATGGAAACTTACATTAACATTGATGAAAGCTATTAGGTTTTCCAAATTAGTTGAAAATAAAAGTTTTCCCACAACCATCACTAATAATGAATTTTAAACTCTTATGTCATGTTTTCCATTTTATATTTTCAAGCTCCTAAAAGTTAAAATTTTACATGGAAACATCCATCTTATTTAATGTTGAATTCTATGTGTAACAATGAAGATTAATAAAATCATCAAATGAATGGTCTAAAAATTATGAAAACAAAACAAAAAACTCAATATAAACATCTACCTAAAATGAAATAGAGTGAATTCCACTAGCCCTGCTAGAAATGGACTACTATAACCAATGCAAATAGAATTAATAAGTAATTTTTTATTAAGTAAATTTCATGTTTTTCATTTTTTTCTTCTTCAAACTCATAAAAATTTAAAAAAATTATGCAAATCCCATTTAATTCAATGTTGGATTCTATGTCCAATTGTTATGATTAATAAAATCATTAAAGAAATGTAGTTTATATTGTCAAAAACAAACAAATATACCAAATATAAACATTTAAATATTACCAAAATGAATATATTACCTCAGATAATGTAAAATGATGTAGAAACTTCAAAATGTCTTCTTCTATGTTGTCTACCATGCAGATTGGTGGTAAAAAGGTGATGGATAAAGCATAGATTGGTACAACATGAAGTCAACTGCATAAAAAAGGGCATTTCTAAATTGGATAAAGCGTTGAACCAGACAAATACCGAAGCCTATGGGCCTGAATCATGGGGTCAACCCCTATTTTACCGTTTCAAGGTTAAACACATTTGGCACTTGCCAAATTTGGAGAGTGCCAAATGTGTTGTTTTGAAAGGGAGAGATTTCATAGAGACAGAGGGAGTGACACTAAAGATAGAGAGAGAGGTGATAGGAGTGAGAGAGATTAGTCTAGGTAGTGTGGTAGCAACTAAGACCTGAGAGCGTTAGAGACTTGAGAGGGATAGAGAGTTATCCAGCTATAGTGGGGCAAAATACCTGACAACAGGAGAGGGGTTGGGAGGGATGAGACCTGAGAGATACAAAAATACCAAAGGGAGAGAGAGAGAGAGAGAGAGAGAGAGGGAGTGTGGGAGAGGGGGTTGGATTGAAATATATTTGTTTTGGTAGGGTGGGAGGTAAGTGAGACCTGACAAAGAGGGACTGTGAGAGAGGGCATTGGAGTGACACAAATTAGTCTAGGTAGCATGGGAGGGAGTGAGACTTGAGAGAGAGAGAGAGACTTGAGAGGGAGATATTTATTCAGTTACAGTGGGGGGGAAGACTTAAGAGAGGGAGTGGGAGAGAGAGGGAATGGTGTTGGAATTTGTGCCTCAACTTGCTGGCTTGAACCTTTGTTAAGAACTTGACAAACTTAGCTTTTGTTCATGCCTTTCTCGTTAGTACCGCAGAGCCCTTCCTTCCACTCTGGTCAGTAGCACGATGAACCTTGGCCTCATCGGCAGAATGATCGCATATCGGTGAGTGGCAATGTGTTGTCTCATCGATATGTCAATATGTCGATATACTGATATGCGATAAACATTGTATCGGTGTGATTTAGAGTTATCGATGGAACTTTACACTGGGCTACACCGATGGACCGATAGCAGTTGAAAGCATCTTGGTGGGGACCACAGCATAGTGTACCAATATAAAGGGAATCTTGATCTACAGTTGAGATTTGACTAATCCAACGGTGCTCATTCTATTCCATGCTCAGTTGAGGAGAGTATCATCTGACTCTTGTGAACCAAGCGGAATTGATTGAGGGTGTGACACATGTTGGCTTGATAATTGGTGCTCGCTAGTCCTGTGCTTCTTATGGTGGGTCTCAACTAACTCTTGTGAAGTGTGCAGGTCTCAAACACGTGTTGTTGTATCAGAGAAACTTGTTGGGAATATGGTAGATTCTTTTTTATTCCCCAAAGCTTTGCTAGTGATGTACATGTGTCTTGGTGGGTCCCGGCTACGACGAGCGGTAATGTGAAGGGGTAGAATGCATGGACTGGTTGACTGTTGATGTGTTCGCTATTCATTAGAGGTTTCTAACTTGGATAGAGATTGTTTGGCTTCTCTAGGAAGTTTCGATGGTTACTCTGTGCAGGAAGTTGAACCGAATCATTGGCACTGAGAATGAATCAATCTTGTTGTTGCTATACATTGCAATGAACAGGAACTGTTAGAAGTTCGATGGAAGGATGATCGATGTGTGATCAGTTTGTGAATATCATTGTATGCCAAGTCGAGAAGCATTGTAACAGTGTTATTTTATGTAAGGTTGATCAGGGAAATTTGTTGTTGTAGTAATTGCCTCCTGTGAAGGAGAGACTAAAACTTGTATGTAAATTATTTTTCTGTAATACAAGAGTTCTTCTTTGGTGTGGTGGATTTTTCTCCCATAAGGGTTTTCCCACGTAAATTTGGTGTCAATTGTGTTTGATTTATTTCTTTATTTTTCAACTTATTCCATGTGCATCTTAGTGAACTGTAATTGCAAAGTTTAAAAGGCGTATCTCTTTCTCCTCTTAGTTTTGACATTAGGAAAAGTTTGTTCCGCAATCAAATTTTTCCTAACAAGTGGTATCAGAGCCCGGCCAGTTGTGTTATCCTTGTGGGTAGGTTGGATTTTTTGTGTCAATTTCTATTCAGTGGGAGTTCTATAGAAGTCTTGAATTTTGTCTAATTACATATTGAGATGGCGATGACAAGTACATCTGGAAGAATTGATATTGACAAATTCAATGGCAGCAATTTTGAGTTGTGGAAACTCAAAATGGAAGATCTATTAGTTGACCGTGATATTTGGGTTGTCATGTTTGGAATGAAACCTATAGGCATGAAGCAAGAAGATTGGGACCTCACAGATAAAAATAAAAATGGTTGATAAGACTCTGTTTAGCAGATTTAGTTCTTTTGAATATTTATGAAGAGAAGACTGCTTCTTCTTTGTGGAAAAGACTGGGAGACATTTATCAGGGCAAGTCCTTGGTGAATAAGTTATTTTTGAGGAAGAATTTGTACTCTCTGAAAATGGAGGGAGGAACATCTTTTTCTGATCATTTGAATACCTTTAACATGTTGATTTCTCAGTTAACATTTGTAGGTGTGAAGACTGAAGAAGAATATTTTTGAATGCTTTTGTTGTGTTCTTTGCCGGATTTGTGGGATCACTTGGTGATGGCGATTGGGAGCACGACAACCACTTTCAATATGGAAGATGTGGTTGCTTCTTTGTTATTAGAAGAAATGAGAAGGAATTCTTCTGAGATGGTGAAGGAGGCTCTATCTATTTGAAGCAGATCGAAATAAAAGGGCAAGAAGAAGGACAAGAAACCCAGATCGAAATTAGAAGGGAGATCAAAGTCTCCTGGTAAGAATTCCAAGGTGAAGTGCTAGAATTGTCGGCAGCCTGGTCATGTTCGAAAGGATTGCAAAGAGAAGAAGAACAACAACAAATCTTCCGACAATGATTCTTCTTAGAGCGATGCAGATGCCTTCATTGCAGCCTTGGTAACTCAGGCATCGGATGATGTCTTGTTGATTGATTCTGGAGCATCATTCCACATGACATCTCATAGAGACTGGTTTAATAAGTATGAATAATACGATGGTGGAAAGGTGTATTTGGCAAGCAATTCATCTTTGGAGATAGTTGGACGTGAAAGATTCAAAATTCAGTTTCTTGATTGTAGAATTAAGGGAATTGATGGTGTAATGCATATACCAGGGCTGGCTCAAAATTTATTGTTTGTAAGCAAGTTGAACAATGTTGGAGTGCAAGTCTCTTTCTCTAGCAATGGTTGTAAGATGACTAGAGGCTCTATGCTATTGGATAGGGGTGCCTGAATTTGTACTTTGTACAAGTTGGATGCACCAGCTATTCAATGCAATAGTCTCTCTACAAAGTCATAGAAGGTTGTTCATGAGAAGAAGGATGAAAATGTTCCTATTGGAGAAAATTCCTTGGAAGTTAAACTTCTAGCAGAAAAGACTATGCTCTAGCATCAAAGCCTCGATCACATTGGTGAAAAAGGTTTGAAAGCCTTGAAGAATAAAAACCTGGTTGAGGGGCTTCATGATTGTAACCTGGAATTTGAATTTTGTAAACACTGTATATATGGAAAGCAACATCGTGTTTCATTTTACTACAGTCCTCATAAATCTTCTGGTCTTCTGGATTATATTCATTCTGATGTGTGTGGTCCAGTGGATGTTCCTTCATTATCGAAGTCTAAATATTATGTTTCTTTTATTGATGATCTTTCAATAAAGGCATTTGTGTACTTTTTAAAAAGTAAATCAGAAGTGTTCAGTCATTTTAAGGAATTTAAAAACCTTGTGGAAAATCAGACTAGAAGAAAAATAAAGTGTCTAAGGACTGATAGTGGTGGTGAGTTTTGTTCTGATGATTTTGAAAGGTATTGCAAAGACCATGGGATTAAAAGGCATAAAAAAACACCTTACACTCTGCAGAAAAATGGAGTTGTTGAAAGGTTGAATAGGACGTTGATGGAGAAGGCTACAAGTATGTTGAGCAATGTTGGTCTAGAGAATAATTTTGGGCTAAGGCTATGGCTGCAGCATGTTACTTGGTAAATCGGTCTCCTTCATCAGCACTTGTTGATAAAATTCCTATGGAAGTTTTTTTTGGTAAGCAGCCCTCTCTGAAACATATTTGTGTCTTTGGTTGTGAAGCATACATTTATGTGTCAGATGTAAGGAGATCTAAATTGGATAACAAAGATGAAAATGTATCTTCATCGGGTATGGCCTTGGTGTGAAAGGATACAAACTTTGGAATCTTGTGACTAAGAAGGTATTGTACAATAGAAGTGTAATCTTATGGGAATTGAAACCTTCTTCAGTGGATCTGCAGTCAGGGATGAAAGAAGATAAAATGGATGATGATGTTGTTGAGATACCTCTAACTCCAAAAAAAGAGGAACAACACATTGAAAGTGTACCTAAAATTGAGGAGAGTTCAAGCAGCTCTGAGAATTCTAAACAAGAAGAAGAACCACAACCTCAACCTCAACCTGTGAGGAGGTCTACACATGACAAGAAAAAACCAGATAGGTATGGATTCTCTATGCTATATTCTAGTTTTGCCTATGCTTTGATTACTAACATGGATGAGCCTAGGACTGTAAAAGAGGCAACTAAAATGTCTGATTCGGATTCTTGGTTGGAAGCCATGAATGAAGAAATGGCATCATTAAGGAAAAATGATACTTGGGATCTGGTCCCATTGCCTAAAGGTAGAAAGCCTGTGGGCTACAAATGGGTGTTTAAAAATAAAATTGGTCTAGACGGTTGTGTTGAGAATTATAAAGCGAGATTGGTTGTGAAAGGTTATTCCCAAGTAGAGGGAATTGATTATGGGGAAATTTTTTCTCTTGTAGCAAAGCTGACATCTATCAGATTTCTTGTCACTTGCAATTGCATATGATTTGGAGATTGAGCAAATGGATGTGAAGACAGCATTTCTCCATGGTGATCTTAAAGAAGAAATTTATATGTCCCAGCCTGAGCACTTTATGAGAAAAGGTAAAGAAAATCTGGTTTGCAAGTTAAAAAATTATTTGTATGGTTTGAAACAATCACCTAGAATGTGGTACCAGAAATTTGACACATTTGTCTTGTCATTGGGATTTGTAAGATCAAAATCATATCATTGTGTGTACAAGACTAAAAATGATCAGGTTCTTAGTATTGCCCTTTATGTTGATGATATGTTGTTCATAGGGAATAGTAAGTTAATGATTTCTGATCTAAAATCTCAGTTGTTTGCAAAGTTCGAAATGAAAGATCTTGGTTCAGCTAGGTATATTCTGGGGATAGAAATAACTAGGGATAGAAAAACTAGAAAACTTTGGCTTAGCCAGAGTAAGTATATTAATATTGTTTTGGGGAGATTTGGTATGAATGATTGCAAGTAGCTATTTGTTCCAATTTTGTAGGGGATAAAGCTATCTATTGAAGATTGTCCAAAATCTCCTACTGAGATGGAGGACATGACCAAAGTGCCTTATGCTAGTACAATTGGTAGTTTAATGTATGCAATGGTCTGTACAAAGCCAGACATTTCCCAAGCAGTGGGAGTTCTTAGTCATTTTATGGCAAATCCAGGAAGGACACATTGGGATGTTGTGAAAAGAGTATTTAGATATCTAAGGGGCACTTCAGAATATGTTATGTGTTACCATAGCAATTTGGTTGGTTCACAAAGGACTCTCAGCATTCATGGATATGTGGATTTTGATTGGGTAGGGGACATTGACAGCAGACGGTCCACCAATGGATATACTTCCATGTTGAATCGTGGTGCAATTAGTTAGATGAGCAAGTGACAAGATGTAGTCGCTTTGTCCACTACGGAGATTGAGTACATCGCAGAAACTCATGCCTATAAGGAAGTCGTCTAGCTTAGAAGATTGTGTTCTGATATTAGTTTTGATGTAGGGAAAATTATTATTTTTTGTGACAGTCAGAGTGCCATTTGTCTGGCGAAAAATCCAACTTTCCATGCCAGGATGAAACATATTGATGTGCAGTATCACTTTTTTTGAGATATGGTGGAGGATGGAAAGGTCTGTTTAGAAAAGGTGGATACTCTAAAGAATGTTGCTAATGCATTGACAAAGCCAGAGGAGCACAAACAAGTTTAGGTAGTGTGCAAGTTCGATGGTCCTTGAGGCCTATGATCTTTAGTAAGTTTGAAGTCTAGAGGAAGCAAGTAAGTCTTCGTCAAGTGGGAGCTTGTTGGAATTTGTGCCTCAACTTGTTGGCTTGAACCTTTGTTAAAAACTTGACGAACTTAGCTTTTGTTCATTCCTTTTTAGTTAGTACCAAAAAGCCCTTCCTTCCACTCTGGTCAATAGCACAATGAACCTTGGCCTCATCGACGGAGTGATCGCATATCGGTGAGTGACAATGTGTTGTCTCACCAATATGTCGATATGTCGATATGCCTATATGTGATAAACATTGTATCGGTGTGATTTGGAGTTATTGGTGGAAGTTTACACTGGGCTACATCGATGGACAAATGGCAGTTGAAAGTGTCTTGGTGGGGACCACAGCATAGTGTACTGATATAAAGGGAATCTTGATCTATGTTTGATATTTGACTAATCCAACGATGCTCATTCTATTCCACGCTCAGTTTAGGAGAGTACCATCTAACTCTTATGAATCAAACAGAATTGACTAAGGGTGTGACACCTGTCGACTTGATCAATGGTGCTTGCTAGTCTTGTGCTTCTTGTGGTGGGTCTCGACTGACTCTTGCGAAGTGTGTGGGTCTCAAACACGTTTTATTGTATCAGAGAAACTTGTTGGGAATATGGTAGATTCTTTTTTGATTCCCTGAAGCTTCACTAGCGATGTACGTGAGTCTTGGTGGGTCTCGGCTATGACAAGCGGTAATGTGAAGGGGTAGAATGCATAGACCGGTTGACTATTGATGTGTTCATTGTTCATTGGAGATCGCTAACTTGGACAAAGATTTTTTAGCTTCTCTAGGAATTTTTGACGGTTACTCTATGCAAGAATTTGAACCGAATCGTTGGCACTGAGAATGAATCGATATTGTTGTTGCTATACATTGCAATGAACAGGAACTATTATAAGTTTGATGGAAGGATGATCGATGTGTGATCATTTTGTGAATATCATTGTATGCTAAGTCGAGAAGCATTGTAAAAATATTATTCTGTGTAAGTTTGATCAAGGAAATTTATTGTTGTAGTAATTGTCACCTGTGAAGGAGAGACTGAAACTTGTATGTAAATTATTTTGTTGTAATACAAGAGTTCTTCTTTATTGTGGTGGGTTTTTCTCCCGTAAGGGTTTTCCCACGTAAATATGGTGTCAATTATGTTTGAGTTATTTCTTTATTTTGCAACTTCTTTCATGTGCATCTTAGTGAACTGTAATTGCAAATTTTATAAGGCATATCTCTTTCTCCTCTTAGTTTTGACATGAGGAAAAATTTGTTCTGCAATCGAATTTTTCCTAAGTGGGACCCTTAAACTGTAAACACTATACCATTAACCCTTAAACCCTTAATCCCTCAACCCTTAAACCATAATCCATCAACCCTTATACCCTCTTAATCCCTCAACCCTCAACCATCAACACTTAAACCCTAATCCCTCAACCCCTATACCCTCTTAATCCCTCAACCCTCAACCCTTAAACCCTAATCCCTCAACCCCTATACCCTCTTAATCCCTCAACCCACAACCCTCAACCCTTAAACCCTAATCCCTCAACCCCTATACCCTCTTAATCCCTCAACCCCTAAACCCTAATCCCTCAACCCCTATACCATCTTAATCCCTCAACCCTCAACCCTCAACCCTTAAACCCTAATCCATCAACCCCTATACCCTCTTAATCCCTCAACCCCTAACCCTCAACCCTTAAACCCTAATACATCAACCCTTATACCCTCTTAATCAATCAACCCTCAACCCTTAAACCCTAATCCATCAACCCCTATACCCTCTTAATCACTCAACCCTCAACCCTTAAACCCTAATCCCTCAACCCATATACCCTCTTAACTCTCAACCCCTAAATCCTAATCCCTCAACCCCTATACCCAACTCTGAATACCTCTTAGTCCCCAACCTTTCAACTTCTAAACCTTCTAATCTCAACTCTATACCTTTAATCCTCAAACCTTCAAACCCTTAAACTCCTAATCCCCAACTCATACCCTCTTAATCCCTCAACCAACCCTCAACCCCAAATCCTAATCCCCAACCTCAACCTTAAATTCCCTAAACTCAATCTCAACTCTATACCATCTTAATCCCCTGGGAACTCAAACTTGGGAAACCTTCTAATCCTCAAACTCTATACCCTCTTAATCCCCAACCTTCACAAACCCTGTAAACCCTAATCCCTCAACCCCCTATAATTTTCTCTGAATCCCTCAACCCTATACTCGTAATCCCTCAACCCTTCAAACTCCTTAAACCCTAACTTTCTCAACCCTATAACACCTCTTTTTAATCCCTCAATCCTCAACCCTCAACCCTTAAACCCTAATCCCTCAACCCCTATACCCTCTTAATCCCTCAACCCTCAACCCCTAAACCCTTAAACCCTCTATCCTTAAACTATAAACCCTCTACCCTCTGCCCTTAACCATCTACCCTAAACACCCTCCTCTCTCTCTCAACCCTACACCATCTACCCTTAAACCGTAAATCGTAATCCCTAAACCCTAAACCCTCTACGCTTAACCCTTAATCTATAAACCCTAAAACCTATACCTTCTACCCTCAACCCTTAAACCCTAAACCCTCTACCCTCTACCCTATACCCTCTACCCTTAACTAGGTAAAACCCTAAACCCTTAAACCCTCTACCCTTAAACTATAAACCATAAACCATAAACCCTCTA